>JBAMBR010006842.1:2500-50645 GCA_037044475.1 Zaprionus obscuricornis
ATGTTGAAGTTTTGACTTCCCCGCGGCTCTGCTGCTGCTGCTGCTACTGCTGCTGCTTCTTTCTCTTTGCTGTTGTGCTAGGTTAGCAATTGCAGCAACAGCAGCAGCAGCGCTACTCTGCTGTCTTCTATCTCTCTCTTTCTCCCTTTCCCCCTCTGTCTCTTGCTTTGCTAAGATTCATTGTGCTCTGGAGAACTTTACAACTCGTTGGGGATTCATTTGCCACGCTTCTTGCTGCCATATGCAATTGATGTATATGTATTCCTCTCTCTCGCTCTCTCTCTCTCTCTCTCTCTCTCCTTCGTGTGTGTGTGTCTGTCTCTGGCATAAAGTTCACAATACTCGCAGTGCTAATAAACTATCAATGAGCCAAGTTTATAGCATATGCTTTTTTTTATAGTATTTATATATAGTAATGCTTCTGCTTCTTCTTCTTCTACTTCTTCTGCTTCTTCTTCTTCTACTTCTTCTATTACTTCTTGACATTTTAGCAATTTGTCATAATGCTTCGTTTGTCGCATTCTAATCTAATAAGAAATAATACTTATACTTCTATCTCTCTCTCTATCTCTGTCTCTTTCTCGACGTAAAATCTTATTAGCTTTATTTTTTTTCTGACGCTATTTTTTTACAATTACTACTTTTTTCTATTTTTATCTATTTTTATCTATTTTTTCTTAATTTTTTCTTATTTTTTTCATTTTTTCTTATTTTTTTTCCATTTTTTCTTATTTTTTTCCATTTTTTCTTATTTTTTTCCATTTTTTTTTCCATTTTTTCTAATATTTATTTTTTCTAATTTTTATTATTTTCTATTTTTTATTTTTGTTCTATTTTATTTTATTTTTTTCTAATTCTTTCTAATTCAATTTTTTTTCTAATTTTTTCCATTTTTGTATTTTTTTTCTATTTTTTTTCAAATTTTTTTTTTATTGTTTCAATATATTTGCTTTCAGCTTGCCAAAGTTCTATGCGTCAAATATACCCGCTAAATCTATGCGCATTAATATTATTATTATTATTATTATTACGCACAGCAGAGATTACGTGAATTTACAGTTTGTTGCTTCTATTTCTTCGTCTACTTCTCCTTCTTCTTCTTCTACTACTGCTGCTGCTGCTGCTGGTCAATTGAAATAATAATAACAACAACAAGTCTTCAGTTTGCTTGCCTCACTTGCCTCATCTAATTGCATTATCTCGCATGTGGGCGTCGCACACTGACTCAATTAGCTTTTATGAGAGAGACAAGAGGAGGGAGGGCGTGGGGCGTGGGGCAAGGTGACAACGTTTGCTTATCTAAGAATGTAGCTATAGATATACCTATATATATATATATATATATAATATATAATTGCGATATATATATATAGCGTCAGAAAAAAAATAAAGCTAATAAGATTTTACGTCGAGAAAGAGACAGAGATAGAGAGAGAGATAGAAGTATAAGTATTATTTCTTATTAGATTAGAATGCGACAAACGAAGCATTATGACAAATTGCTAAAATGTCAAGAAGTAATAGAAGAAGTAGAAGAAGAAGAAGCAGAAGAAGTAGAAGAAGAAGAAGCAGAAGCATTACTATATATAAATACTATAAAAAAAAAGCATATGCTATAAACTTGGCTCATTGATAGTTTATTAGCACTGCGAGTATTGTGAACTTTATGCCAGAGACAGACACACACACACAGAAGGAGAGAGAGAGAGAGAGAGAGAGAGAGAGCGAGAGAGAGGAATACATATACATCAATTGCATATGGCAGCAAGAAGCGTGGCAAATGAATCCCCAACGAGTTGTAAAGTTCTCCAGAGCACAATGAATCTTAGCAAAGCAAGAGACAGAGGGGGAAAGGGAGAAAGAGAGAGAGAGAGAAGACAGCAAAGTAGCGCTGCTGCTGCTGTTGCTGCAATTGCTAACCTAGCACAACAGCAAAGAGAAGAGCAGAGCAGAGCAGCAGCAGCAGCAGGGTCGCGGGGAAGTCAAAACTTCAACATTAAGTGCCGGCTATCAGCATGATTGTACACTATCTAACAAAGTCAAGGAACTTGATAAACAATAAATAAATAAATAAATAAGCGCAGCGTTAAGGCAAATAAACATACAACAACGAACAGACAAAATAGAAAGAAGAAGAAAATGAAACCATGAGTCAACTTCAAGTAAATTTCTAATATAAACAAAAGAGAAAAATTGCAAGAAAAAAAAAACAAATAAGAAAAAACAAATGCAATGCAATAGCATAGAAAAACAATAAGAAATACACACACACACACACACACACACGCTCTCAGTGTATATATGTGTGTGTGTTTGTAATTTCTAACAATGACGAAAGCAAAGCATAATGCAGAGAAGCGCAAAAAAAAAGAAGGTAGACGACCTCGGGATGCAGCATTGCATTTTACTCACACTACAAATACACAAACACACAGACACAGACAAATACACACACACACACACACACACAGACACATACACGTGCACTCAAAAAAAACCTTATAACAATAAGTTGCACAAGTTATTAGTGATTTCCCTATAATAATTTTTTTTAAAGAATTTTTTCCATATTTTTTTTTAACATTTTCTATTTTTTCTATTTTTTTTTTTTACTTTTTTTTGCCTACTGCTAGCAAAAAACACTTAAAAAATTAAACACAGTCTGCTGCATTTTACTTTTATTTACTTTTCTCTTTCTTTTTATTTTTTTTCTTGTACAAATGCAAAACAAAACGCAGTCAAAAAGTCAGAGAGAGAGAGCGTGAAAGAGAGAATTTCTGTTGTGTTTTTTTTTTTCGTTTTTTTGGCTATGCGACGAGAGCGCATAGCGTCTGCTAGACGAAACGCAACGAATAACAACATGAAAAAGCAGAGCGCGCAACCAGTATAGAGCGGGAGAGAGAGAGAGAGAGCGACCATAAGCGAAATGGGAGAGCGGCGCCCAATGGTAGGCAACATTTCTTTCTTTCTTTATTTTTTTTTTGCCCGTTGCCGTTGCTGTTGTTGCTGCTGCTGCTTCTACTACTTCTTGCACTACATGCCGACAACAACGCTGCGTATGCGTAATGTGTAAAGCAACGCAGCAAAAAGCGGCGAAAACCAGACCGAAAGTGGAATGACGGCAAATTAAAGTTGTTTCTATTTCTTTTTTTTTCTCACTCAACATGCAACATGCCCTTACACCCACCACGCCCACCACTTCGCTCGCCTTCACTTTCAAAGACTGCTGCACGCTATAGTTGCCACTGCTAGTGCTGCTGCTGCTGCTTCCTTTTACACATAGCTACTTTAACCTGACACCACCACACCCCGGAAACCAGACGACGCAGCAGCAGCAGCAGCAACAGCAGCAGCATTTTCTATGCATACATTTACATATAGCTTGCCACTGCCACACACACACACTTGCACACACACACACACTGCCACATGTAAATTAAAAATGCTTTTGCGTGCCAGCTTTTAATTCGCTTTGCCGTAGCGTTAGTTGAGCCAATCCCCTTTACTTTTACCAAAAGCTTAACGCTGCTCTCTCCGTGCGTCTAGTGCCGCCACCTTCGTCCTGTTGCCAACTATACTTTGCTGTTGCATTTCATATACACAGACACACAGACAGACACACACACACACACACACACACATATATACATTGAAATTCTTTGTACAAAAATATTTTTGTTGCGCTTTGTGCGCTTTTTTTCTTTCTTTTTTTTTGTCGTACGTCAACGCAAACGTTGAAAACCAAAACAACACAAGAGCAACAACAACAGCAACAACAACAACGACAACTACTACTACTACAACAACAACAACGGCGGCGTTGATGACGATGACGATGATGGCAAAGCAGCCGAAACGTTTGTCGTTTTGCGTTTTGTTTGTTTTTTTTTTTCTTGTTGCTTTTTGCTATATGAAATTTTTGTGTTTTTTTCGGGGTTTCTCTTAAGCTTTTTTTTTTTTTTTGTGGGTGGCAATTGTCAAAGCATTGTTGTGTGTTGTTTGATTGTTGTTGTTGTTGCTTGCTTGTTGTCGCTGCTGCTGGTTGTTGTTGCTGCTGGTTGTTGCTGCTGCTGCTGCTGCTTGTTATTGCTGCTGCTTGTTGTTGCTTATCGCTTTTGTTATTGTCGTTAAGCAAACCACAATTGCAATTAAAATTATTTAAAATTTATTTTTTTTTTTTGCTGTTGAAATTTGATATTTCTCTACAGCAAAGCTTAATTTTAAATTAAATTTTTAAAAATAATTATAAAAAAAAATAAATAAATAAATAAAGAATTATAAAAAAAAAATAAAAAAAAATAATTATAAAAAAAAAATAATTATAAAAAAAAAAATAAATAATTATATAAAAATGTAATTTAGTTGCTTTGTGCAAGCAATTGAAATTCTTAAATGAAATTTAAACAGAATATTTTAAGAATAATAAAAACAATAACAAAAACAATAAAAAAAAAAATCCCTTTCGAAAATCCATTCACATTCAGCAGCAGCAGTAGCAGCAGCAGTAGCAGTCGCAGCAGCAGCAGTCGCAGCGCGCATTGTTTATAAATGATATGCGAGTTTAACATTTGCCGCTCTCTTTCACACTTACTTCCTCATAACAATCTTTCCCTCACTTGCTCTCTCTCTCTCTCTCTCTCTCCGTCTGTCTATCTCATTCATTCATTAAAGACAGTCAAGTCATCAGCTTCACCTTGAGATTATGCACAATAAGCAAAAGCGCGTTTGACTAAATGTCTTATAAATATTAAAGCTTACAAATATTACATATTTCATTGTATAAAATTCTGCTACTGCTACTGCTGCTGCTGCTGCTACTGTTTTTGTTGTTGTTACACATATCACACAGACACACACACACACACACATACGCATACACAGAGAGACAAACAAAACAATCGTACACATGAAGAGAGTAGCAAAAGCGAGACAACAAGGACGCGCGAACAGACAGAGCGTACAGTGTGAAGGAGAGGGGGAAATATGTTGAAAAAGACACTTAAGAAAAAAAAAAAACTTTGTACAGTAAACACAATTACAAATATTTGCGCATATTTTTCTTGTTGTTTTTGTTTGTCGTTTATCGTTTGAGTTTATTTAACTGTTTATTATTATTTATTTATTTATTTTATTTAAATTTTTTTCTATTCATTTTTCTTTATAAATTGTTTTTTTTTTTTTTTGTAAATTCTAACGCGACGAGCAAGAACACACGCGCTGCTCTAGCGGGCTGCGTTTTAATGTTAACTGAACATAGGAAATGACAGAAACCGTAAAGGCAGGCAGCACAGCAGCAGCGGTAGCGGCAGCGGCAGCGATATACAATTTTGCCATAAAAATGCGACGTCCAGCCAGACAGCGATAGCAACAGCGACGCCACAACAACAAAAACGACGCAGTAGCGCTTGCAAATGATAAAAAGTAACAGTGCAAGAGAGAGAGAGTGCGAGCGCGCGCTCTCAAAAGCGCGCATTTTACATTTTCGACTCTCAGCGAAACAAGTGCAAAATAAACAAAAGCACAAAATGTGCGCGAGAGCGAAAGCAGCAAAGAGAGAGCAAGAACAAGAAAGCATGCAGAGCGAGCGAGAGAGCAGAGTAAAATATTATGCCGGCTGTTGCAGTCACAGGCAAGGCATAGGCAAAGGCATGCGATAGCATCAAACAAACAAATATGAAAACGCAAAAAGCCGAAAAAAAAAGAAAAGAAAAAAAAGAAAAGCAAAAGCAAAAAGGAAAAAAAAGCTTTAAGCACAACTGAATATTTTAATAGTCATCAAATATGCAATGAGTTAAAGTGAGAGAGAGAAAGAGTAGGCGCACACGTAAGAGAATATAGAGCTTGCATGAAAATGCGACAATTGCACAGCACACAGTGTATGTCACTGTCTTTGTATGTACATATATTTGCTGTGTCTGTGTGTGTTTGTGTTTGTGTTTGTGTATTTGTGTTTATTGTTTGTGTAAAACACATAAATGTCAAGAGCAGAAACACAACGTTGTTTGTTTACCGTTTAAATAGCCAGAGCTTAGTGCGTCCCATACCTCTACTTTGACTCTTTACTTCTCTGCCTTGCCTGCATAACCCACAGACACAGCAGCAGCAGCAGAGCAGCAGAGCAGCATCAGCACAACATCTTATGCCTATCCGTTATCAAAGAATCTGTTTGTATTTTTTTTTTGTTTTTGTTTCTCTTGTAGAACATTTTATCTTGACTTTTTGGCAAACTGCCGCAAGTGCTGACAACAACAACAAAAAAAAAAAAAAAAAAAAACATTCTTGTCGGTAGCCAAGAACAACGGCAAAACAACAAATTCATGTGACGACGATTGTGACTGAGTGAGGTTTCTCTTCTTCTATATAAATATAGAAGGATGGGAGGGGGGGGGGGGCGTAGCATATACTTAACTAGGCGTTAACTAGGCTTAAATGTGCCACAATAGCAGCAAAAGTTCTAATTTATTGCTAATGATGATGTCTTTGTAATTGTATTTTGTCCAACAGCTCGAAAATAGGCAATGCCATTAATCAGTCTGCGGTCACAGCCCCAAAAGTATGCAACGTTTTATATACGATTTAACATTGTCTATGAAAATTTCATTAGACTAATTAAAAATGTTTCATAAATTGTAATTGTAAATATTCATAAATTTCTATTAAAAAATTTTTGAATATAATTTTAATTTAAATTTTTAATTAATTTAAAATTTGCTTTAATTATTTTCTCTAAATAAATTTGGCAAATTTTGGCAAACTTGTAAAATTTTATTTAAAATATTTTAAAATATTAAATTAAATTATTTTTAATTATTTCTTAAATTATTTTCAATATTTAAAATTTCTTGGAAACTTACCATTATTATTGCTGATGGCGAAACGTTGCTGCAGCTGCTGTGCCAATGCCTGATGATGTTGTGCGAGCGGTGTTAACGGTGCTGCTGCTTGACCCTGTCCTTGGCCCACACTCAATTGTTGTGGTGCCGATTGTGAATGTGGCACACCGCCGCTCAGCGAGGATGTGTCTGAAGCGCCATCACCGCCGCCGCCATTGCTATTGCCATTGCCGCCGACAAGGATGCCGCCGCCATTTGCCATGGAATTATTTTGTTGATTAAGATTTGAGCCATTTAGCATGGAATTTGCATTGAACTGTTGCACAGATATTGAATTTGGCACGCCTACACCGCCTACCGACTGTTGTTGCTGCTGCTGTTGTTGTTGTTGTTGTTGTTGTTGTTGTTGTTGCTGTTGGCTTATAAGTGCATTGCCGGCTGTGCCGTAGGTTGTGGCATTTATGGAATTATTGGCTTGATTTATGGAATTATTGTGGACGGCTGAGAGTATATTGCCATTGGCATTGGCTCCACTATTGTTATAGTATGCGTCTTCGCCTGCACAAAAGAAAACAAAGAAAATAAAAGAGAAAACAATGAGACAAAAGAGCAATGAGAACGTCAAAGTCAAAGAGAAAGATTGAGTAAAAGAAAGAGAGAGAGCGAGAGAGAACTAGCAGTACAACTTTTCAGTCATTCATAAATATAAGCAAAAGCTTTTAAGCTAAAAAGAAAAAAAAAATAATAAAAATTCATTCAGCTTTGCAGTACACGCAGCTTTCACTGCACAAAGAAATAACTTTCATCTGCAGCGCCATCTGTTGTTTGGTGGCCAGCAACAGCAAACAAAAGTAAAAGCTTTGAATTATCATAGCGTAAACTTACTCAAGCCACAGCAACTTGAGGTAGGTTCAATTTTTTATTAACATTTTTACTATTTAGTTACACTTCCCCCGCTTTCTCTTCTTCAGCAACACACACACACACACACACACACACACACATTGCCTTAGTCTTTCAATCGATTTGAATGCATTTCGCGTGCGTTTGTTCGGTAATTTTGTAGAAAGGCATTGTGCGAGACTCTTGGCGGCGACACACAACGTTGGCTCGCATTGTCAATTAGCCAGAAGCATGTTGATTAATTGCCATCTCAAAGAGAGAGAATGTTGAGAGTCGCGACGTCTCGACAGAGACAGTTGACAGCGACAACTTTAACAACTGCTCATATGTCGCCACCCCTCGAGCATGTTCATGCAATTGATTGTCTCGTGTCTTGTGTGAAAGGAAGAGCGTCGAGCGTCGAGTGTCGAAAAACTGAACAAACAAAAAGTAGAAGAAGTAGTAGAAGAAGAAGAAGAACGAACATGTTACTCATGACTAAAAAGCAAAGAGTCATCGTCATTGGCTTAATCGTGCATGGCTTATGGCCAATTTCCGTTTGTTTCAACTGCGACCAAAGGTCCGGACCGCTCAAAGCCAAGGGAAACTTCAAGTTGCCAAGTTGCAAGCATAGTTGCCATAAGTCTCCAACATATAAAGTATTTTTTTCTTTTTTATTTGTTTTTGCATGCATAGCAAAAGGTTCTTCAAGGATTATTGGCAGCTTAAGCTATGATTAGCCATGGGATACGTTCAGCTTTATGAGATGAATTATTTTTAGCTAGATTTTAGCTAAAAGTTTTAGTTTTGCAAATCAAATATTTTTTTTTTTCTTAAAGCAATAAAAGTTAATTACTAAAAGTTTACTTAAATTTTAAATCTTTGCAAGTCTCTCTCTCTCTCTCTCTCTCTCTCTCGATATTTTGATTTATCGATAACACTTACCTGGCTCGGGTATATTGCCTAATGGACTCTCTGGCAATAAGATGCCCTTTTGCACTAACTCATCGCGATTGGCACGTACAGAAATTTTACGCTCCAAAGCTGTAAAGGAAAATATACAATTAATGATTAATCGATAAATAAAAATCGATTGTAAATAATCGATAACAATTAAAAAAACGATTACTGATATTTAAAATAAAATATTCGATACATCAACATATCGATAACTATTTATCGATTAACGATAAATAATCGATATTATATCATTAAGCGTAAGTTATCGATATTAAAAAATTAATATTAGAAAGCATAAAAAAATTAAAATAAAATAGTTTATTTAAAATCGATATATCAACATATCGATAACTATTTATCGATTAGCGATAAATAATCGATATTATATCAGTAAGCGTAAGTTATCGATATCATCAAAATTAATATTAGAAAGCATAAAAAAATTAAAATAAAATAGTTTATTTAAAATCGATATATCAACATATCGATAACTATTTATCGATTAACGATAAATAATCGATATTATATCATTAAGCGTAGATTATCGATATCATAAAATTAATATTAGAAAGCATTAAAAAAATTATCGATAAAAATATTAAAAAAAATAATCGAATTATCGATTTACAGTTTACTTACATTTGGAAGCCGCTTCAAATTTTTCGCTCTTCTTTTTTCGGCGCCATTTCCATGGTTTAAAAAATCGTCCCAAAGCGCTTAATTTACTTTTGCGTTCAAGGGGCGGGGTGCGGGTGCCGGAGCCGAGGCTATTTGTGCGTATGGCAGCGCCATTTTGTTTCTTGGCTGCAAATAGAGAGAAAGAGAGAGATAACAATTAGCAAATATTACAAATTGTGTCATCATCATCATCATGAAAATGCATACAAAATGTTGGAAGAAGAAGAAGCAGTAAGGAAAAACGTTACGCGGAAGCGGAAAGCAATTGCTATGCTACACAGGGAGGGGGGGCAGGGGGAATATGCAGGAGGAGGCAAGCTCCAATTTTTGTATGTTTTATGCTGCACATGCGGTATGCGGCATGCGGCAATAAATGTTGTACATTGTTGTTGTTGTTGTTGTTGTTGCCCATCGAAAGCAAAAATTGAAAAGCGAAAATTACAAAACATTTTGCTACTTGGCAGGCAAGCAAGCAAGCAGCAGCAGCACAAACGCTTGTTGCTTGCTTCTCATTGTTGTTGCTGCTGCTTTTAGCTGTTGTTTCTTTCATGCAATCAGCAACAACATTATGTTGTTGTTGTTGTTGCTGTTGTTCATCATCATCATGATCATCGTCATTGACAATTCAATTACAAATTCAAAACAAGTTTTTGCTGCAAAGCTTAAGCTTCTAAGCATAAAAAAAAAAATATAAAAAAAAAATTGTCTACCATTTGAAGACGTCGCTCAACTTGCATACAAAAATCTTGTTGCCATACCCCAACCTTCAACTACTGCCACGCCCTGCCACCCACAAAACAAGTTACCGCTTGCGCTAAATCTAATTGGCCGAACAAACTTTTTGCAAAAATACGAAAAAATACGAGAAAAAAAAAAAATTGATGCTGAAATTCTTAGGCAAATACAAAATATACAAGACTTCCCACTGCCACCCCCCACTCCGCCTGCCCCTTAGATTTATAAGCCAACAAACTTTAAAGCAAACCGGACTCTGGCTTAGTTTTAGTTGTGGCTCAAATAGTTATGGTCTTTGATTATGCTGCTGCTGCTGCTGCTGCGCCTCAATTCAATAGCCACACATGAAATAGTCATGCATGTCGAGCTGAGAAACAGAGTAGCGGGGGGGGGATAACATAGAGAGTTAGCCAAAGAACATGAGCAAAAGGTAAAAAAAAAACAGAATTTCATCTCAACAGTTGCCACTCTCGTCTAATGCTGCCGCTGCTGCTGCTGCTGCTGCTGCTGTGGCTGCTGTTTGTTTGACTCTGCCGATGCAGCCGCAGATAAGCTTAGCATACAAAGATACTTAAACATACGCCCACACACACACACACACACACAGAGAGAGAGAGAGAGAGACACTCATGTGGATTTAAACAGCATTGAAGCGTTGAAATTAGGCTACCTACAAATAGCTCAACGAGTTAAAGAATTCACAAGCCCAACGAATGAAAGAAATAAAAGCAACAATAAAACAAAAACGGAAGAAGCAAAAAAAAAAAAAATGTTTATTTTCTACGAATTTACAAACACACTTTGGCAACATAGCTTAAAAAAAAAAATTAAATAAAAAAAAAGTTAAATAAAAAAAAAAATTAAATAAAATAAAAAAAAAATAAATAAATAAAAAACAAATAAATAAAATAAAAATAAATAAATAAAATAAAAAAAAAAAAATTAAATAAAATAAATAAAAAAAAACATGTGCCAAAAACTCATAGAATTCCAAGGAATAAAAGCTAATTCATCTTTTTTTAGATTTTTTTTAGCAACTTTATTTATGAACAAATTGAAATAAAATTAAAAGATTTAAGATAAATTAATGTTAAAGTGGGAAGAAGCTGAGGAAGCTTGAATCAGAGTCTGAGTGTAAAAGAAATATTGTATGCGGAATTATAATGAAATGATGAAACTGGAGTGAGCAATAAAAGAAGTTGAGGGAGTAGAAAAAAAAAAGCTAATAGAGCAGTAACTCAATTTATATATTTAACTATATGTATAAGTAACTATATATCTGTCTACATATGTGACTATATATATACATGAATTGTTCATCAATTTATCTACATATATATATGTATGTATATCTATATATATCTATCTATATATCCATCTATATATCTATCTATATATCTGTTTATATATCTACCGTTCAATATCTATATATTTCTCTATATATTTTTCTAATTAATTTTCTGTATAATTCTCTATACATCTGTCTATATATTATATGTGACTATATATACATGAATTATTCATGAATTTGTCTACATATATGAATATATATATATCTATCTGTCTATATATTATCTCTCTATATATCTCTCTATATATCTATCTGTCTATATATCTGTCTATATATCTGTCCTTATATCTACCGTTCAATATATCTATCTATATATTTCTCTAAATAATTCTCTATATATTTCTCTATATATCTGTCTATATATCTATCGATATAAATAACTGTCAATATCTATATTTATAACCTTTATTTTAATATGTAGCCATACTGCTCTATATATCTATCCATAAATCTCTTCAATAAATATACGTATATTTATCTCTGCCAAACAATATCTACTTCTAATCGTATGTCCATATAATGTTTTCTATATTTTTTTAATGTAAGTATATTCCAATATCAATATCTATTTCAATATGAATATATCTGTTTATATCTTTCTTTGTATATGTAACTTTGTATATATCTTTATATATCTTTCTGTATCTTTCGGCATATCTAGATATTGACATATCTATAAATTTAGATGTCTATATCTATAACTTTACCATATAAATATATATATTTTCTATACAATCATGCATTTTTTATTTATATTTCTCTATATATCCATAAGTCTTCCTAAATCTCCTATATTCTTTCTATATTATATATTCTCCCATATCACTCTATATTTCACTTAATATCTTTCCATATATATCTCTATATATTTCCTATATATATCTCCCTGTATATGTCTCTCTATATATATCCCTATATATCTCTCTATATATCCCGATATATCTCTCTATATATCCCGATATATCTCTCTATATATTTCTATATAAGCCTTTATATATCTATCTATATATATCCGTCTATATTTGTCTCTATATCTTTCTATATATCTTTCCATATATCTCCCTATATATCTTTGTACATATTTCCCTATATATCTCCCTACATTTCTCTCTATATATGTCTCTCTATATATCCCGATATATCTCTATATATATCTCTTTATATAACTCTGTATATATCTTTCTATATATATCCTTATATATGTCTCTATATATATCTCTCTATATATCTATCAATATCCCTATATTTGTATATCTCCATTTCTTTTCACATATCTCTCTCTGTAGCTCTGTATCTCTCTCCCTTTCTCTCTCTCTCCTCTCTTTCTCTGTTTCTCCCTCTCTAACACTATACATAGCTAACTTTCTGCATAACTCATAACATTCTATATATATCTCAATCTCAATCTCAATCTCAATCTGCAAACTTCACCAACAACTTCATCAATGAAACTTGCAATAAAAGTATTAAAACTTTTAAGCCTATTACAATAAATAAATACTGATAGGTAAGCACACACATATATTTAGCGCGTACTATTTACCTCAATTGGCCAAAAAACGTAGCAGAGTTAACAGTAACTATTAAATGTAACTGTTAGTTTGAACAGAAAGTCGATTAAGCTCACTTTTCATAAAGTGTATTTGAAATATAAATACCGCAAAATGTGGCAAATGGGCAAATGGGCTAACAACTATTTGGCTTCCTTTATGCCTTTAGCCCATTGGCGGTATACTCTTAGCCAAGCTAGGGGAGGTAGATAGAGAGAAAGAGAGAGAGAGAGAGAGAGAGAAAGAGACGGAGGCCATGGACTATGTCAGTTGTCCCAATTGTGGTCAATTGTTTGGTGGCAAAGTGAAGCAGCTTTTCATGCTTGATTTGAGTTGCATAACGAGCTTGAGGGAGAAGTAAAAAGAGAAAGAGATAGAGAGAGAGTGGGAAGAACAGAGGAAGCAAATAAGTAGAAGGGAAATTGCGAGATAGCCGACTAGGGGCAGGGAAGAAGATAAAGAGGCGCAAGCAAAACTTAAAGAGCAGCAAAAAAAAATGTATGTCAAGCAGTGGCTGACAAAAGTGAGAAGACAGAGAGAGACAGAGACAGAGAGAGGGAGACAGAGACAGAGAGACAAAGACAGTGACAGAGTGTGAGTAAGACAGCAGGAGAGTATGAGTGAAAAGTAAAGTAACAGCAGCAACAGCAACAACAACAGCAACAGCAGCAACAACAGCAGCAACAACAGCAGCAACACACATAGCGCCGCAGGCAACAAGCACAACGGAAACTTTGCCACATTTAAATGGCGCCAGGGAAGAGAAAAAAAAAAGAAAAACTGGAAAAACGGAACGGACAAAAAGAAAAAAATGTGACAGCAGCAAGAAAAAAAAAAACAAGTAAGAAAGTTATAGTCGAGTGTGCTCGACTATATAATACTCGGTGCCCAAAGTTATATTATATATTTATTTTGCTCGTGCTGCGCACTCGCCAATTTTAAGTTAATATAAAAAAAAATTTTTTAAAAAAATTAAAAAAAAAATCGTCTCGGGAATCGAACCGCGGACCTCATGCACGCGAGTTCAACCCTCTAACCACTGAGCCACGCTCTTCACAAGTGTGAAAAAATGTTGCCGTCGTTTGGGGTGAGAACAGCAAGCAAGCGTACGCCTCTCAACTTTTGAAATTTGAAATGTGTATAACTTCCATGTTTATTATCCGATCTGTACCAAATTTGTACACAACGTCCAGATAAACATATTCTAACTTTGTACAAAAATTCAGTGCTGTAGCTTGACTGGGTGTGGGTGAAGTGGTGTGTTCAAAATGGTTTTCATCGATTTGTGGAGGCGGAGGGGGGCGTGGCAAAAATCCAAAATAAACTTGATCTGCCTGCAAACACTACAAACACTATGCAAAAAAAATGAAGTCTCTATCTCTTATGGTCTCCGAGATCTGTGTGTTCATACGGACGTACAGACGGACAGACGGACAGACGGACAGACGGACAGACGGACAGACGGACAGACGGACAGACGGACATGCTCCAATCGACTCTGCTGTTGATCCTGAGTCAGAATATATATACTTTATGGGGTCGGCCACGCCTCCTTATGGGTGTTACATACATTTGCTCTTGTCACTAACCCAATATACTCTTGGTTCCCAAAGGGCACCGAGTATAAAAATTGAAGAAGAAAATTTAAAGCTAGAATTTTCTTTAGCTGCAAAACACAACGGAAAGAAACATAAATATGTTGGCAAAAAATATGCAAAAAAAAAAAAAAAAAAAATAGCTAAAAAAAAAGTAAACAACAATAAAAGCAGCGCAGTCAACAGTCGCTGTCGCAGTCGCAGTCGACGTTTTAATAGCTTCAAATTGTTGTCGTCATATACATAAAAAAATAAAAAAAAATAATAATTTTATTTATTTCAATTTTTGCCTTTTTTTTATGTGTGTGTGAAAAAGCAGCAACCGGTTTTTTTTCAGAGCAGCCCAAACAACAGCTGCTCAGCTCAGCTCAGCGCCACAGCGAGTACACAGTGAGAATAAAATTGTGACTAACTTTAAATTCGAATTTAACTTTTATGCTAAAAAATTATTTAATATATTTTTATTTTTATTTTTAATACTAAATATTACTGAGAGATTTTTCAAGGCAAGTTTTTGCGCTGTGTATCGGCTGTTGGTGCTGCTGCTGCTGCTTGTGTGTGTGACATAAACAACAGGCTTATAGTTTTTGGCTTCTAAATAAGCGACAAGGGCGACAACAACAAGAGCAACATATAGCAGCAGCAGCAGCAACAGCAGCAACAACAACGAAAAATAAACAAGCAAAAAAAAAGCATGTAATATTTTTTTTTTTTTTTTATGTGAACGCGTGGAAAACAAGTTTTCGCGAAAGTTGTTTGCTTCTTGTTGTTGTTGTTGGCTGCGCATGTAACATTGTTTACTTTGTTGTTGTTGTCATTAATACTACTACTGCTGCTGCTGTTGCTGTTGTTGCTGTTGTTGTTGTCAATAACAAATACAGCTGATAAAATAAAAAATATAATAGATATGCAATAAAATATTAAATAAAACACAACATAAAAATGTAGGCGAAACATGCAAAGGGTTATAAAAATATTGTAAATACACAAAAGAGAGAGAGAGAGAGAGAGAGAGAGAGAGAGGGATAGAGAGAGTGTGTGTAAGAGAGAGAGAGAAACATACATAAACACATATTGAAATTTATGTATAAATTATGTTGATAAAGTTATAAATATTTTAAGCGCTTTCAAGAGCAAAAAAATGAAATAGAAAAAAAAAATGAAACGCGCAATTTCATTTTATGCTTAGCTTAACTAAACTTAATACCACAAAGCATATTTATTTTTTGATTGTTTTTCTCTTTAGCAAATCTCATGTATTATTAGATAATACAACAGTTATATATATATATAGATTATACTATATAAAGTATAACAAAGACTTGCTATGCTCTCACGCAAACTTAAAAAAAAATTTTTGTATTTTTTCTTTAACTTTTTCACTAACGGCAAAAAAGTTGATAAGCAGCTCAAAATGTGTGTGTTTGTGTGTGGCAACTGCTTTTAAAAATGTTGCAGCTGCAGTTAACTAATTTACTTCATTTACTTAGCTTAAGATTAAATCTGAGCTTTAGTTAACAATTTTTACTTCACACTTGATTTTTGGCTTTTATCTTAAAACAAAAGCAACTTTAACTGCACAGCGTGCTCATCGTTGCTATGGCAGCTATATGTTATAGTGCTCCGATTTGAACTAAATTTTAGCTGATATATTTTAGTGCTCATCAAACTTAGATACTGCAAGTTTCAGCTGCATAACTTGTCTAACAAAAAAGTTTCACATACAAAAACTCAATTTTCGTCCGATTGTTCCTATGACAGCTATATGATATAGTGTTCAGATCTGAAACAAATTTGACGGAGATATCTATGGGATTACTAAACTAAGATCTTGTAAGTTTTAGCTGCATAGCTGCACAAATAAAAAGTTTCTCATACAAAAACTCAATTTTCAAGCGATAATTCCTATGGCAGCTATATGATATAGCAGACCGATATTATTAAAATTTGGGCTATATATTTTGGTTCTTACTTAACCGAGATTCTATAAATTTCATCAGCATAGTTGCACAAATAAAAAAGTTTTTCATACAAAAACTCAATTTTCGTGGGATAATTCCTAGGGCAGCTATATGCTATAGTTATCCGATTTAAACCAAATTTGAAGTATATATCTAAATACTTAATAAACCAAGATTCTATAAGTTTCAGTTGCATAACTTGAGTATCAAAAAAGCTTCTCATACAAAAACTTAATTTTCAGGCGATTATGTCCTATGGCAGCTATATGTTATAGTGCTCCGATATGAATCAAATTAAACGGAAATATGTTAATGCTAACTAAACCGAGATTCAATAAATTTCATCAGCATAGTTGCACAAATAAGAAAGTTTCTCATACAAAAAGTAAATTTTCAGCCGATAATTCCTATGACAGCTATATGCTATAGTAGTCTGATATTAATAAAATTTGGCTGATATATGTTGGTGCTCATCAAACTTAGTTACTGCAAATTTCAAGAATATAGCTGAACAAACAAAAATGTTTTTCATACAAAAACTTAATTTTCGAGTGATAATTCCTATGGCAGCTATGTGATATAGTGTTCAGATCTGAAACAAATTTGACGGAGATATTAATAAAATTTGGCCTATAAATTTTAGTTCTTACTAAACCGAGATTCTATAAATTTCAGCTACATAGCTGAACAAAGAAAAAAGTTTTTCATACAAAAACTCAATTTTCAAGCGATCAATTCCTATGGCAGCTATATGTTATAATGCTCCGATCATACTCCTTCCAACTTATATGCAGCTTACTTCAATACGCAGCATATCTGTCAAGTTTAAATCATTTAACTTGATAACTCATCGAGTTGTATTAAAATCGTTCAGCTATTAATACTGCTCCAGAATATATATGGTATATATATATATTATGGCATCACATTATGGCATTACAATATATGCAATAATGTTTAATACATAATTAGCTATAAATTGTTCAACTAATTATAGCAACGCATATAGTTCTATATATAGATTTATTCTAGCTCTTGTTATTTACAGTCACACTGTGTGATTACGTCAAAATTGTGATTAGAGACACACAATAATAGCAAAACATTTGCTTTTATCGCAAAATATTTTACATGCGGTTTAACACACAGTTTTTTTTATTCCGTGTTTCTCAACAGTTTTGTTGAGTATATATAGTATATAGCTTTATCATTAATGAAATTCCCCATTTTCTATTTTGCATTTTGTATTTTTTACATGCCATGACACAATATCAGCGACTATATCTCTATATATACACTGCAATAATATTACGTATACGTGCATGTACTACAGCAGCTTATGTAAATTGACAATTGCCGTGTTCCACTTTAAGCTCAGTCAAGTGCATAGACATAGACATATATATAGACAACATATGCTAGACGCACAGACAGACAGACAGACAGACAAACATATTTTATATGCTTGCAAAATTGACAGCAAAAATTATTTAATGCGCATTATTTATACATTAAAAAAAAAAGAAAAAAAAAACCTTTGCTTTTATTTTATAAAAAATATTTTTTATACATTTTTTTTATATTTTTTATATTTTTTTATATTTTTTTATATTTTTTTATATTTTTTTATATTTTTTTTATATTTTTTTCTATTTTTTATATTTTTTTTATATATTTTTATTTTTTTTTATATTTTTTTATATTTTTTTATATTTTTTTATATTTTTTTATATTTTTTAAAATTTTTTTATATTTTTTTATATTTTTTTGTATTTTTTTATATTTTTTTATATTTTTTTTCTGTCTTTTTCTGCTTTTTTTTCTCTTTGCTTTACATTATTAGCTTAGCTTTTTTTCTACTGGCTTATAAATTAGGCCAACAAATCTGTGCACAAGTTGTCAACATGTCAAAACCTAAAAGAAAAAAAAAAATATTGAAGCTAAGCCCAAATAAAACTGAAATTGAAAAATCTGTGGCACAAGAAAAGTAAAGTAGCAGCAGCAGCAGCAAAAATTATAAAAAATAATAATAATAAAAATAATAATAAAAAAAACTTTAATAATACGTCGACTAAATAAAATTGCGGCAAATTGTGAGATTTAAAATTTTTTTTTTTTCGCTCGATTCGTGAAACAAAAAAATAAAAGAAAAAAAAATAAAAAATAAAAAACAAAATTATTATTAAGGTCGCAGGCGCCGCGCAAATTGACGCCCAAACAACAAAAGCCGAAAGAAAGAAAGAAAAAAAATATTAACAGCGGCAGCAGCAAGAGCAACAGCAGCAACAATAAAAATAACAACAACAATAACAACAACAACAATGACAACTGCGAATTAGTAAGACAACAACAATGCGATTACTGAACTAATTTGCCGTGTCGAGCCCCGTGTCTGTCTGTCTTTCTCTGTCTGTCTCGCTGTCGATTTTGATTGCAATATGAAACCTGAAATTAATTGTAATTATTCGCCTTGCGCATAGATAAAAAAAAAAACGCTTTCAATGTGTAGGCTAAAAAAAAGACAAGGCAATGGGGGGCGAGGGGTAGGGTGGTGGAGGGGTAGGTCATACACAGGTCGTGGCCAATTTATGACTGAAAATGTGGCACGTATTTTGACAATGCGCTTCGGAAATGGCAAAATGTTAAAATGGTAGAAATTTTAGATGGAAATATATATGTATATATATATATATCTATAGCTAGCTATAGCTATCTCTTTCACACACTATCTCATTCCCTCACTCTCACTATCTCTCTCTCTCTCTGTCTGTCTGTCTGTTACACTATCTGGTTAAAGCTATCTCTTTCCCCTCACTCTCGGTCTTCCCCAGTCTCTCTCTCCTTCTCTCTCTCTCTCTTTCTCTCTGCCTGTTACACTATCTAACTACAGCTATTTCTTTCACACACTATCTCTCTCAGTCTCACTCTTTTTCTCTCTCTCTCTCCATCTAGCTATAGCTATCTCTTTCACACACTATCTCATTCCCTCACTCTCACTATCTCTCTCTCTCTCTCTGTCTGTCTGTCTGTTACACTATCTGGTTAAAGCTATCTCTTTCCGCTCACTCTCGGTCTTCCTCAGTCTCTCTCTCACTCTCTCTCTCCTTCCCTCACTCTCTCTCTCTCTCACTCTGCCTTTATCTGCTCAATGTTTTTTCCCCACTCACTTTTGCCATTTCGCTTTTTTTTTAGTGTTGCTAAAGCGCAGCAAAGCGTTGCAATGCACATGCACATGTGCACAATATTTAAATCACATTACGTATACGCAACGTTTTGCAAGAGCAATAGAAAAAACGTGCACATTGCCAATGGCTTCTTTTTTTTTTTTTCTTTCTTTCTATTTGCCTCTGTGTTGATTATTTTTTGTGTGTGTCTCTGTGTGTCTGTGTGTGAGTGTACGTATGAATGACAACTGTCACTGCTGAAGCGCAACAGCAACATACGATATGACATAGCCCAATGTCAAAATAAAAAAAGAAAAAAAAATAATATAACTGTGGGAGCTGCAACAATTGCAGCTGTTTGTTTATTTGTAAGCTTAACTATCGATAGTTGTTGACTTTGGCATATCGTAAAAAAATATTAGAAAAAAAAAAAAAAAAAACAAGCAATATAATGCGTTATATTCAATATCATAAAGTAAAAGAAGCAGCAGCAGCAGTAGTAGGAGCAGCAGAGGTAACAGTGGAGGCAGAGGTAGCAGTGAAGGCAGAGCAGTGGAAGCAGAGGTAGCAGCAGTAGAGGTAGCTGAGTGAAGGCAGTAGCAGGCAGTGACTAGGTATATGAAGCAGCAGCAGCAGTAGCAGTAGCAAGAGCAGCAGCAGACAGTGAAGGCAGCAGCAGCAACAGCAACATAAACAGCAACAGCAGCAGCAGAGGTAGGAGAGGTAGCAGTGGAGGCAGAGATAGCAGAGGCTGTAGCAGTAGAGGTAGCAGTGAAGGCAGCAGCAGTAGAGGTAGCAGAGGCAGCGGCAGTGAAGGCAACAACAGCAACAGCAGCAGCAACAGCAACAGCAGCAGCAACATAAACAGCAACAGCAACAGCAGCAACAACATAAACAGCAACAGCAGCAGCAGAGGTAGGAGAGGTAGCAGTGGAGGCAGAGATAGCAGAGGCTGTAGCAGTAGAGGTAGCAGTGAAGGCAGCAGCAGTAGAGGTAGCAGAGGCAGCAGCAGTGAAGGCAACAACAGCAGCAGCAGCAACATAAACAGCAACAGCAGCAGCAACGACAACAGCAACAGCAACAGCAGCAACAGCAACAACAGCAACAGCAGCAACATAAAGTAACTTAAGCTTAAGGCTTAAACGCAGCAGCCTCGTAAAAAAAAGAAAAAAAAATCTTTTTGTTGTTGCTGCTGCTGTTGCTGCTGCAAATCGTTAAAAATTAACGTTTAACCAATTGATTTATTTTGTCTTTTTTTCTTTTCTATTTTTTTTTTTACTGCATTGAGTAACGTAACGCATTTTATTTTATTTTTATTTTATTTTATTTTTTTGTCTGCATTTTTTTTTTTATTATTTTTTTGCCTGCTTAATGAAAAGTAGAGCAGAAAAACATTAATCAAAGTCATTTATGGCCATGCGCTGTGCTATATTTTGACTATTTCAATTTTCAATCAACAAAAAATTTTATGCGCTGCTCTTTGCAGGCGTTTTTTTAAATGTTTTTTTTTATTATTGATGCAAATGTTTAAAGTTAAGAGGCGTGAAAGCTTTTGATAAGATAAAAATTTTATATTTATATTTATATTTGCCTGATTAAGCTTTAACAATGCATTTCAACATTTGAATGTCTAAATTTTGCTTCCCTCTCTCTCTCTGTCTTTGTCTCTCTGTCTTTGTCTTGCTCCCTTCTCTCTCTTCTTCTCTGCATATCAGTCACTATTGATGGCTCCATTTACCTATTTGTATTTCTCGCTGCCAGTCTGTCTGCCTATTTGTCTGCCTGTCTGTCTATCTGTCTCTCTGTCTATCACTCAGCCCATATCTCTGCCTATTTCTCTGCCCTTTCTCTCTGTCCATCTCCTAGCCCCTCCATCTGCTTGTCTCTCTGTCCATCTCTCTGCTCATCTCTCTGCTCATCTCTCTGCTTATTTCTCTGCTCATTTCTCTGCTCATCTCTCTGTCCATCTCCTAGCCCCTCCCTCTGCTTGTCTTTCTGCTCATCTCTCTGCTCATCTCTCTACCTATTTCTCTGCTCATCTCTCTGTCCATTTCTCTCCTCATCTCTCTACCTATTTCTCTGTCCATCTCTCTGTGAATCTCTCCGTCCAGCTCCTAGCCCCTCCATATGCTTGTCTCTCTGCCTATGTTGCTGTCCATTTCTCTTCTCATCTCCCTGCCCATCTCTCCGTCCATTTCTCTGCTCATCTCTCTGCTTATTTCTCTGCTCATTTCTCTGCTCATCTCTCTCCTCATCTCTCTCCTCATCTCCCTGCCCATCTCTCTGCCCATCTCTCTGCCCATCTCTCTGTCCATTTCTCTGCTCATCTCTCCGCCTATATCTCTGCTTGTCTCTCTGCCCATCTCTCTGTCCATCTTTCTGCTCATCTCTCTGCTTATTTCTCTGTCCATATCCTAGCCCCACCCTCTGCTTGTCTCTCTGCCTATGTTGCTGTCCATTTCCCTGCTCATCTCTCTGTCCATCTCCTAGCCCCTCCCTCTCCCCATCTCTCTGCTCATCTCTCTGCTTATTTCTCTGTCTCTGTCTATGTTACATTTTCAATTTCCCTACCTTTAGACTTATTAGTCTCAGAGCCATATCTCAACGTAACTTAATAAGCCAATTTCCAATAGACCATCGCACAAACACACACACACACACACAGCATATACACACACACACACACAGCATACACATACAACACACACACATAGAGCATATAAAGCTAAATTCCAATCAGAAATGTGATTTTGAGTGAGCCTGAGCGAGCGCGCATATGTCAAAGTCAAAGTCAATTACGTGTGTATCAAAACGTATCAAAACACACACACACACACACACACACATCTCTATATGTCTCCATGTGTCTCTCTCTATCTCTATCTCTATCTCTCACTCTCCCTCACTCTTTCTCTCACACACACTCACTGCTCTATCTCCATCTCTTTCATAGTTATCCAAAAATTTGTAACATAAACTAAACGCAAAAACGCAGACAACAATGTGCGTGGTGCGGGGTGCGTGGTGCGAGTGAGAGACAGTGCGAATGCAAGAAAGAGACAGCAAGCTGTCGAAAAGCAGTTCATGCATAATAAAATAGCTATGAATCATTGGGAAAGCGACATCATGCTGATTGAAATTATAATAAATAATGCGATGTAAATGATTTTTTGTTGTATTTTTTTAGCTATAAATAAAAGCAGCTAAAATCGCTTAGTGTATATATAATATTTACTATATATATTTATATATATATAGCTTAGTATTAGTATTAGTTTTGAGTTGTCATCATCAATTAAATTGCAATTTGATGCAACAACAAAAAACAAGAAGAAACTTACAATAATTGCAAATAAATTGCACAACATGCGACAAACAAGATACACAAAGAGACAGAGAGAGAGTGAAAGAGAGCGAGAGAGTGAGGGAGTGAGGGAGAAAGACAACACACATATGAAGACAGCTGACATTCAATCAAGCAAATTAGTGACTAAAAATAGTTATAGAAATGAGCTAAGCCTTCAACTAACTAACAACAAAATGAGAGTGAGAGTGAACGAGAGAGAGAGAGAGGGAGAGCGAGCAAGTCAACGAGTCAGCTGCGTGTCTATGTCCGTCTGTTTATACACTTTGTGTGTGACCCATAGTTAGCTCAAATTACCAACACGAGCGCTTCATTTTTTTTTTTTATTAATTCGATTTTAGTTCTAGACACAAACAAGCACACAGCGCGCTCAGCGCCCAGCGCCCTGTGAAACAAGTTTAATGACATAAAAAAAATGAAGCTAAAAACTTTTTGTGTTTTTTTTTTTTACAAAAGAAGCGTTGAAATTTTCAGCTGTTTAACAACAAGACAAACAAAATAAATATATGTACAAATATTTGCACAAAATTTACAGGCCCAAAAAAAAATTTAAAAAGAAAATAAAATAAAATAAAATAAAATTCCCAAATGCAAAAACACAAAAGGCACAGAAAGCCATAAACAAAAAAAAAAAATAATGTAAAATGAACAAATGCAAAAAAAAATAAAAAAAAGAAAAAAAAATAAAAAAATAAAAAAAAAAGAAAAAAATAAAAAAAATGTAAAATGAAAAAATGCAAAAAAAAAAAATAAAAAAAAATAAAAAAAAGAAAAAAAATAAAAAAAAACAAAAAAAATAAAAAAAAAAGAAGAAAAAAAATTTCAATTTCAATTAACATAAAATTTGTGTAAATCAAGTTGAAACGAATCTGCGCTTTATACACAGCACACGGCACAAATACATACATATGTACATACAAATATACATACATACATCTATACATCTCTACACACATACAAACATATATGTAAAGCACTGTGCGCTATATCTGTCTGTAATACAAAGAGATGCAAGAGATACAAAAGACACAGAGACACAGCAACAACTACAGATACACAGCAACAGATACACAGAGCAACAGCTACACACAGCAACAGCTACACACAGCAACAGCTACACAGAGCCACAACTACAGCTACTACAATTTACATAGAGATATGAGAACTGAAAAGCCAAACGACCACAAAACTAATTAAAAACATTTCAATTTCAACTGCAACAACAACAACAATAAAAAAATAAAAAAAAAATTCTTTTAGCTTTTTTTTTTTGCTGTTGCTGTTGCTGTTGCCACTTTTTTTTTTGACTGGCAGCAATTATAAAAATCAACACCAAATGCAATTGTTTACCCAAAAATTGTGTAAAAAAATTTTGCAATTAAAAATTGTTACACTTTTATTTTATTTCATTTGTAAATTTTGCAAAACAATTGAAATAAAAATGAAAGAAAAATAGAATAAAAATTTAAAAAAAAATAAAATAACAATTAAAAAGAAAAATGAAATAAAAATAAAATAAAATAAAAATTAAAAAGAAAAATAAAATAAAAATTAAAAAGAAAAATAAAATAAAAATTAAAAATAAAATAAAAATTAAAATAAAATAAAATAAAAATTAAAAATAAAAAATAAAATTAAATTAAAATAAAATAAAAATTTAAAAAAAAATAAAATAAAAATTAAAAAAAATAAAAACTAAAATAAAAAAATAAAAATAAAATAAAATTAAATTAAAATTAAAAAAAAATAAAAATTAAAATAAAATAAAATAAAAAAAAATAAAAATTAAAATAAAATAAAATAAAAATGATTAGTGTAAAATTTGCTGAATGCAATTTAAGCTGCAAAATTAGAAATACAAATTGTTTTGTTTGCTTTAACAAGTTTGCAAATTATATTAGTTAATTTGTTAAGCAAATCTCTCTCACTATCTCTCTCTCTCTCTCTCATTCTCCCTCTTTCTTTAGTTAGTCTATTTATTTATGCGATTATCGCATGACACAACTGTGGCTGTGGCTGTGGCTATGCCTGTGACTGTGTGTCTATGTCTTCGACTATGATTTCATTATTGTGATGATGATAATGATGATTGATTAATACATAAAATAAATTAATGATAGCTAAATAAATTTTGTATTTGCCAATATTAAATATAATAAACTTGTTAACACTTTAGTAAAATGAGTTAATCGTTTACTATACCCTGTAAAAAAATATGTTTATATGCGACTAGCAATAAAATTAAATTTAATTTATAAATTATGCTGCATTTTATACAACTTCAACAACTTGCAACTCTACATTAGCAATAGCAACTTCCATATAAATTACAGGGTATATATTTTTCATTATTTCCATTTCAACTTTGCCAGCATTAAACTTTGTTTCAACATTGTTGCAGCTAAAACTTCTACAAAATGCGCTTCAGACAAAATTGCTAGGCAATAAATCTTACATAAACTTAGCAGAGCAGCTCCTCTAACTATTGCTTACTTTCTTTATCTTTCTCTATCTCTCTCTCTCTCTTTCTCTCACTCTTGCTCTCTCACTCTTTCAATCTGTCTTCAGCTTGCCAAACTTTAAGTACAGTTAATGGTTTCTCTATATATGCTGCTTTATCTTTTGCTTTGAAGCGCAGTCTGACAGCAATTGCAACATGCAGCAGCTGCCATCAAGCGATGCCTGACAAATTTCGTTGACTATTAGCCAAAAAAAAAAAACGTGAGCCACCTGAAGATATTGTCGATATTGACGCCCCAGCGGCGGCGGCAAAGTTTGTCTGCAAAAGATAAAAAAAATTTTTTTGACTGCAACTTTGACGAAAGTTTTTTTTTTTCTTTTTCAGCAAGACAAAAAGTTGCAGCGACTGTACTTTTGTAAGCAACTGTACTTTGATTGTCTGGCTGTCTGCCTGTCTGTCTGTCTGTCTGTCTGTCTGTTTGTCTACTTGTCTCTGTCTTTGCTTACAGCTTCTCCTTTTGAAATTGTTTTTTTTTATTAATTCAAGTGGATTGCAGTAAAACTTTTGACCTGTAAATGCAGCAAATGATTTGCCAGTTTGCTGCTGTTGCTGCTGCTGCTGTTGCTGCTTCTTCACTTTAATTAAAGTAAATGAGAATTGGCAGCAAATATTATACAGACAGCAGCTGCTGCTGCTGCTGTAGCTGTAGCTACTACAGATACTCGTTTATTTACATATATTTATTCATTTAACAAGCAAATTGTAAATTTTTAATGAAAATCATTGCTGGCCACGTGCCACAACATGAAGCTAAATAAATGACATCATCATCTTAATCATCATCATCATCTTAATCATTGTGATCATTGGCAGCAACATTATTACTGCGCAGCACATGCAAAAAAAATCAACGTCAAGTAAAGATTTGATGCTGATTTTGCTGCTTGTTGCTGCTGCTGCTGCTGCTTGTTATTGCTTTGCTTGCTGCTGCTGATGTCGTCTCATCATTAACTGAATATAAAATAAAATTTACATATTCGAATAAGTACTCACTAATGTGAATGTATTCAAATCAAAGGTGTGCGCACTCATATAACCCGACGACCGACAGCGACAAATTTGTTGCCCACACATAGCGGCAGACAGAGTTGAGAGACGAGTAGAGAGATGAACGAGTAGACAGAGAGACGAGCAGCGAGACAGACAGAGAGACTGTCATGCAGACAGACAGACAGACAAAGCAAAAGTAATAAACAAAAAATAAAATGTAAGCTTTTGCAGGCGATTTGAATTTTAAATTTAATTTAAAAATAAGTTTT
Source organism: Zaprionus obscuricornis (assembly GCA_037044475.1). Lineage (NCBI taxonomy): Eukaryota > Metazoa > Arthropoda > Insecta > Diptera > Drosophilidae > Zaprionus > Zaprionus obscuricornis. The sequence goes on from JBAMBR010006842.1 coordinate 29,354, forward strand.
AGCTAAATATAAAAATCAATGCAAATAATATGAAAAATATAATAAAAATACAAAAAAAAATATAAAATAAAAATATATAAAAAAAATGTATAAATAAAAATATATAAAAAAAATATAAACTAAAAATATATAAAATAAAAATATATAAAAAAAAATATATTAAAATTCATATTTGAAAATAAAAAATATATAAAAATATAAAATAAAAATAAAAAATATAAAAATATATAAAAATATAAATAAAAATATAAAATATATAAAAATATAAAATATATAAAAATATAAAATATACAAAAATATAAAATATATAAAAATAAATAAAAATATATAAAAATATATAAAAATATTTAAAATTATAAAATATATAAAAATATAAAATATATAAAAAAAAATGTATATAAAATATTATATATAAAAAAAAATATTATAAATATTTAATATTAATTTAAAATTTAATTTCAAATAAATATAAATTAAATATAAATATAATTTATATTATAAATAAAATAAAAAAATAAAAATATGAAAATTCAATATTAATTTAAAATATAATTAAAAATTTTATTTAAATTAATTTTTATATTTTCCATTAAAAAATGTTTGTTTTTTTTTTTAAATTTCATTTTACTTTATTTCAAATTAAATTGTCTGTCAAAAACGCTGAAAAAAAAATTCGACAGCTTATTAAAGTTGATTATAGTGAAACTTTCTAAAATAACAACAGCAGCAAGAGTAGCAGCAGCAACAACAACAGCAGCAAACAACAAGCAACAGCAACGCGAGTAAAAAGCACTTTCTCAACTTTGAACTGACACTTAAACCTTGACTTTGCATTTTTATTTTTATTTATTTTTTTTTCTCATTTTTATTTTTTTTTTTTATTTTCTGTTTTTTTTTTGTAATTTTTCTTGCAGTGTAGACGCTTTTGGGTGCGGCGCTTTGATCGATCATTGTATACGATTTACAGACACAGTCGTCAGAGTGAGTGTGACAAGTTTATTGGCATAGTTAAACGTGCAAAGAACAGCGGACTGTCTTTATATACTACACTTCGATTGCTAAGTGAGAGAGGAAGTATGTGTATGAGAGAGATAGAGGGAGAGAGAGATAGGGTCATTAGGGACAGAGCGTGTCGCATTAATCACAAAAATATATGTCTGCTCTGCTCGTTGTTAAAGACTTTGATCGACCAAGAGAAGAGGTCATCATTATATTTTTTGTATTTTATTTTTTTTTTGTATTTTTCTTAAACTCATTTTCAATATTTGCCGCTGGCCAAAAAGCTTTGCCGCGTTAAAGCCTTGTTAATTGAAGTTTTGTTTTCTTTATTTTTTTCTTATTTTTTTCTTATTTTTTATTTTTTTCTTATTTTTTTTTATTTTTTTCTTATTTTTTTTTATTTTTTTCTTATTTTTTTATTTTTTTCTTATTTATTTTTTTATTTTTTTTTTTGTATTTTTTTTGTATTTTTTTCTTATTTTTTTCCCCTTTTTTTTCTTATTTTTTTTTTAACTTTATTTTATAAGTGGCAACAAATTCGTTGAGTCTTTGATTTCAAAGACTATTTTATGCCAAGTGCAACGTGAACTTTGAAATGTAGCTAATCATCATTAAGCATACTTCAAAAATGAGCAACATGAGAAGATGATACAAAAGATTTTTTTTTTTTATACATTAAGTTTATTATGTTATTGATATAGCAATCAGTTGCGCTATGAATAACTATATAAATATCTAAAAAAAAAAAATTTTAAATTTATTTTTTTTTTTTTTTTGAGGTTTGGCAATAATAAAATATTTCAAAAAATAGTTGCAAGCATTGCTTGCTTTAATATCTGGCATTAATTTAAAACAAATTCAAGTGAAAAGTCACGTTTTATATGCGAGCACACATACACTCGCACATATAGAATTTCTTATCGTTTTGCCTATGATATGATAATCGATGAGTAAGAGAAGCTTTAGACTTTGACGAAAAAATGTTGCTTATCGAATTACTTGCCACAGCCACAGCCAGTCACAGCCACTGCCACTGCCCCGTCACCCACACAATGTTAGAACAAAAGTCGTGTGCAAATAATAATAATAATTCGCGTTTTTGTATATTTCTTTTGTTTTTTTTTGGTTTTCACAAATCTAAACACAAATCGCAGTTATTTTTGAATCGTGACTGCAAATAAATTATACAACTTTTGGCGTTTAACTAAATGATGAGAAACAAAAAACAATGAACAAACAAATATTCATAGACACATAGCAGAAGATAATCAACATCAACATCATCAACATCATCATCATGATTATCAAGAAACATGCTGAGCTTAAGCTTAAGCTTGAGCTGTGTCTGCGACTGTGATTGTGACTGAGCCTCATTAGCACCTCGCCCACAATGTTTCTCACAATAAATTTGTTGTAAACAAATGGCAATGTAAACAACAACAGCAACAACAATAATAATAAGTAAAAGAACAACAAGTTGTTGTCATATATCTTGCGTAAGAATTATGTCTATAAAAGTAGACACACAGAGAGAGACAGAGAAAGAGAGAGAGAGAGAGAGAAAAAGGGAAGGCAAAACCAAAAATAGGCAAAAATGTTTAATCAACAAACACTCGACGTCAATTTTATTGATTAATATCTTTCGATTAGCGTGCAGAAGTGCGAGTGAGAGCGACAAAGAGAGAGAGAGAGAGAGAAGTGGCAGCGCAGTGTATAGAAATTTTATTTTGAAAAACACTGCGCTGTCAAACGGCGCCACGTCAAATTCGTCAAAGCAGCCGACAGTGTGTAAAAGCCTTGAGTAACTAGCTAAGCTTCATAAGTGCACAATGTATATAGACTAATAAATACTCTGTAAAAAATGTTTATATACAACGAAGCTTGCCAGACTACCCGTTGAACGTTTCCATTTGACAGCGCAGCGCAGAGTAAAACGAATTAAATTTCGTGCGCCTGTCAAATAAAAAAGAGTTGGACAGTAGAAGAGAGAGAGAGGGAGAGAGAGAGAGGGAGAGAGTGAGAGTGAGAGAGAGGAGAATGAAGAGTTGGGCAGCGACTAAGCCTTATTGTGCTGCTTTATAAATAAACTGTCTCCGCCCACAAGTTATGCCTATGGGCAGCAGTTTAGCATCGCCCAATTTACTCGACTTCAGGCGCAGGCACGGGCACAGGCAAAGACTCAGGCACGGGCGCAGGCACGGGCAGCGCAGGCTCATCAACACTTTTCGAAATTCAAAGTCATTATTGTTGTTGTTGCTGCTGCTGCTGTCGTTGCTGTTATTGCATTTCACTCACAGATACTTGTCTATTTTGTAGCCAGTTTTGTTTTTAGCTTGCCTCCAAAAAAAAAACCGTAGCTACTGTGTATTAGAACGTTCCACATCATACTACTTCATCTTTCACTGCCTTCCTCTGCCTGTCTGCCTCTCCCTCTCTCTCATTCACGCTCCTTTACTCTGTTGTATGTCTAGGCCATTCTTTGGCATTATGACGACTATCTATCTAATGCCGCGCTGCTCTTGCACTTCAATTTCCTCTGCTACTTTTATTGCTACTGTAATTTTTTTTTTTTTTTTTTGTTCTTCTTTTTACAGCTTTAGCTTAGGCAATGAAACAAAAGTGCAAAAGCAGCAGCAGTAGCAGTCAGGCAGGCAGGCAGCAAACTGACAGAATTGCCGACAGCAAAAATTGGCGTGCAAATTGAAAGAAAAAAAAAAAAAATTCAAGAAGATTGAAATATAAAAAAAAAAAAAGAAGTAGAAGAAGTATGTGCAGAGAACAAAACAAACGATGAGGCACATACAATATACAACACACATAAGGAAGCTTCTCTTCTTCTTCTTCAGCTTCTTCTTCTTTGTCTTCAGCTTCTTCTACATCTGCTACTTCTGCTACTGCCACATCCACTTGACGCTCAATCAAATGAAATTTAAGTGTACTGTAAACTGGGCGTCACTGACATTGTGAGTTTTTTATGTGATTGTGCATCGAGAGAGAGAAAGAGATAGAGAGAAAGAGAACGTTTATCGATAGGCAATAAATTTATCGATTTTCAAGCTTGACCAAAAAAAAATGCTTAAAAATTGGCAAACATAGCAGAAGAAGAAACTTTTAATTACAGTTGCAATTGTAATTGAAAAATGGCAAAGATAAAGGAAACAAAGTTAGACAGAGAGAGTGTGTATGTGAGAGAGAGAGAGAGAAAGAGAGAGAAACAGTTAGAATACATCGATATTTATGTTATGTTTTATTAAAGTCAATTTTCTCGTTTTGAGTTTTTGCTTGCAAACTAATTGCCAGATGTGGAAAAAAATTATTTGCTATAGAATATATAGACATACATATATAGACATATCTCTAGATATATATAAAGAATTTCACAATCATGAGAACAAAAGTTAAAGGCAACAACAACAATAAAAACAACAAGAGCAGCAGCAACAACAACAACAACAAAAATACCTCACAAAACAATTTTTATTTTTTTTTTAGAAGCGGAAATTAGAACAATTGATTTTCAGTTAAGCTTGAGGAGCAGCTGCTAAAGGGGCGGGCATAAAAAAGTGGCAAGGAGAAACGGAAGAGGTAAGAAGCAAGGTATGCAAAAAGTTACTCAAAGCAATAAAAACAGACGAAAGCATAAAGCAGGAAGCGATAAATGCAAAAAAAAATGTATAGTATATATATATAAAAATTGATAAAAATTCAAATTATGAACTCAATTTGAATAGATAGCGAAAAGGTTTGCTTATTATATAGACAGCTGCTAGCATGATAATAATTGAATATTTTTTTATTATTATAATTTTATTGAATTATTATAAACATTTTATTTATTTTGTTTTCTTTTGCATATGCATTTTTTTCTTAATTATTATTAAATATAATTTCATAAATATAAATATAAATATAAAATATAATATAAATTATATTTAAAATATATAAAATATAATTTCATAAATATAATTATATAAATATTGAATAATTATATTATATTTAAAGTATACAACAATTAGATAAAAGTTATTTTATTAAAAAATTTATTTTATATAAATCAATTTAAAGGTTTATTTTAAATTTATTTTATTTTAAATAAATTTAAAGATTTATTTTTCAATTTTTTTATTTTTATCTTTCTATATTTTTTTTCAAATTTTTATTTTTAATTTTTAATTTTTCTATATTTTTTTTTGTAAATGTTTTTTTTTTAATTTTTGTTTAAGTTTTTTTTAATTTTTTTTTTTAATTTTTTTTTAAAAATTTTTTTTTTAAATTTTTTTTTTAAAAATATATTCAACATTTTTTTTTTTTTTCATTTTTTTTAAGTTTTTTTTTTAAATTTTTTTTTAAATTTTTTTTATAAATTTTTTTTTTTAAATTTTTTTTATATTTTTTAAAATTTTAAAACTTTTTTTTTTAATATTATTTTTTAAAATATTTTTTTATTTATTTATTTTTTTTTTTAATTTTTTATTTATTTTATTATATTTTTATTTATTTTATTATATTTTTATTTATTTTATTTTATTTTTATTTATTTTATTATATTTTTATTTATTATATTTTTATTTATTGTATTTTATTTTTATTTATTGTACTGCATATTTTTCTATTTATTTTTTATAGTAATTAATTATATTTCCCTCTCTCTCTCTATCTTTCTCTCTTTTCTCCTCAACAAACTCTTCGACAATATTTTTAGAGTTTTATAATTTTCAATATATTTTTTATACGCAGGTTTTTTCTTTTTCTTTTTTTTTGTAGGCATTTCCGTTCAATTGTCAACACACCCCATAATTTACCCACATGCGGTCGTCTGTAAATTGTTTTTTTTTATTATTATTATTATTTTAACAATAACAAAATTGCAAATTAAAAAAATATATATATATAAATATATCTATATAAAGTTTTCTGAGGAATTTGTGTTGTCGCCTTCGCCTTTTGTTCAAATCTTGTTTATATTTCTATATATATATTTTTTTTGTAGCTTCAACTGTGCTGCAGTTTCGTATTTAATTGTAAATAAAAATGCTAAGAATGCGGTTAAAGCAACAACATACAGCAAGAGCTACAACAACAGCAGCAACAATGACAGGCAATCAGAGGCAACAAATGAAATGATTCATTGAAATCACTTTGACACACTGAATTAATTAACGAAGCCAATGATATAAATGATTTTATATATATAAACTGAATGTGTATACTCACAGTGCCATAGAGCTGTTTATACATTCTCTCTCTTTCTGTCTCTCTTTTATTTTTTTTCTCTGTCTTTCTCTATGCTGCTCAATTGGCCACGTGCTCTCACTTGAACTTGAAATACGAGCATTTTAATTGCAAACATATTTAAATGCCAATAAACAGTGAAAACAATAAAAAAACAACAACAACAACAAGAAAAAGCTAAGCAGGAAACGTAAAGCAGAAAAACTTGAAAAGAAAGAAGAAAAAGGAAAATGAAAATGAAGACGACAACGTCGACGGCAACGGCAACGGCAACGACGATGACGACGTTGAAGCGCGCCAAAGTTCTGCAAGTTCACAGAAAATGCCTAAAAATAGAAGCTCAGTCAATGGGTTTTTTTTTCTGCTGCTGCTACTGCTGCTGCTACTCCTGCCCGTCTGCTCGTCTGCTTGTTGTAGTTTTTTTTTTTTTTTTGTTTTTATTTTGTTTTTCTTGCTGTTTTTTTGTCTTTTCATTTTTGTTTTATTGCGGTTTTGCTTTCTACACAACGTTTATTTTTTTTATTTTTTTTTTTTTGGTATGCGCCTCGATAATTGCAGCAAAAGTTTAACAAACAAGCAAAAGTTTGCTAAAGAATTGAAAAATAATTTGCTGCTGTTAGGCAACTATCGCATAACTTAATGATAATGAATGCAAAAAGAAAGCTGCACTTGCAGATCTTTTGTTATCGATTGTTATTGTTAGTCTTTTGTCTTTGTTTTAAACATTTTTGCATGTCTTGTAAAACATGCAAAAGAAAAAGTAAATAGCAGCGCTTGCTGTCTTCTCTGCTGTCAATGCGATAGTTGTAGCAAACTATCGCTGGCTGTTAAGTGTTTAAAATGAAAGAAGGAAAAAGAACGAAAGCTGCAGTTATCGATATTAGTAGTGGAAATGACTTTGATTACAGTAAAATGTTTGATTTGGCAAAGGAAACGAAAGCTGCAGTTGTTGATCTTTGTTATCGATAGTTACTATCGCATCTTTGATTACAGCAAAACGTTTTAAAAATGTCAGAGACAAAGAAAAACAAGCAGCAACTGTTAATCGTTGTTATCGATAGATGTTGAAAACTATCGCATACTGTTAAGTGTTTAAAATGAAAGCAAGGAAAAAGACGAAAGCTGCAGTTATCGATATTAGTAGTTGAAATGACTTTCAGTTACAGTAAAGTGTTTGAATTGACAAAGGAAATGAAAGCTGCAGTTGTTGATCTTTGTTATCGATAGTAACTATCGCATCTTTGACTACAGCAAAACCTTGTAAATGGCTGAGGAAGAGAAAAGCAGCAGCAGCAACTGTTGATCTTTTGTTTTATCGGCTGCCAATTCATTAAACTTAACATGCACAACAAGAGTTCAACTTATACACACAACTTACACACACACACACCTCACACTTTACACACACACACTCTGCATGCTACACATTCCCCACTTTACTTCTCCTACTACTGCTGCTGCTGCTGCTGTTGTTGCTCTGCTCTTCATACACACACACACTTCTCTTCACAAGCATTGACTGGCAGGCAGCTCCAATTTCTTGTTGAATTTGATTGATGACTGCGATTATGACTCAGTTTGTCAGTTTGTTGAATCTCAGCAACAAGCAAACAAATTGCCATACATGGGGGACACATTGAAGTGTTTGTTAGTCTGTAAGTCCATAGAGAGGGGGGCGGTGCAAGGTGGCATGATTTAGCTCATCTTATGCCATACACGTACATTTCTAAAGCGAATGTTAGGTGTGAAGATTAAAGGCAACGGAAATGCAAATGATTTTTGTTGAAAGACATTTTTTTTTTTGATGAGTTGATGCGCAACATGCAACAACAAAAAAAATAACAATGAAATATCTCTCTGTAAAATTGTTGATAATAAAAAATTGCTTGACAATTGCAATCAAAACTTTACTATAAAAAAAAGAGAAGAAAAAAAAAAAATATATATATATATATAAACACCTGTCTCTTTCTAGCAAACATATTGCAAGCAACTGCACCTTACTTTATGTTGCACCCACAATCAACGCAGCGTGAAATCCGCTTTAGACTGCATATGCCACACACACAGACACACACACACAGCTCTGCCCCTCGCCAATCCCGTGAAGAACCTACACATCATATCATATTGTTTGCTGTGGACAACAGATAAAGCGTTGACAACTCTTTGCAACCCAAAAGTCCAACAAAAAAATACCAAAAAAAAGAGAGAAAAAAATACTCAAACACAGCCAAACCCAATTTGAAGGCAATGCTGCCTCCGCCGATGCGCTCGGTCTACTCCATTGGCGCACGTTGTTGGCCTTTCTATGCGTGTTAATTCTTTTTCCCCTCTCTCTCTCTCTCTCGCTCTCCCTTTCGCTCTTTTTTTTCTCTTTTTGTGTCACATTCAAGTGCAGTGAACCATTTTGGGGCACGTCGCATACAAAAGAATCAAAAAATACAAGAAAAAAAAAATGAAAACATTTCCGTTCACTGCGGCAGATGTGTAAAAAACAAATAAAAAAAATAGAAGTTTATACTCTCAATGCGCCCAACAGGCAATCAAAAAAGTTGCAAGAGCAACAACAACAGCAACAAATACAAATAAGTAAAAGAAATAACAACAAAATCAAATAATTTGTTAAAGTTATTTCATTTTCATTTTAATTTTCATTTCATTTCACTTTACATTTGAATTTTTACAGAGTCCGCAAAATGCAAACAATCGAAGCGATTAATGTGCAAACTCTAATGGAAATTGGAATCGAAAATGAAAACGAAAACGAAATTTAAATAGATAAAGGACAAAAAAAAAAGAAAAATTGAGAATCGAAATGGAAATAAAAGACACTTAGCTATAGTGTGTCTGTCTCTGTTATTATAGCAAACAGCATGTCAAGAGCTTTACAAATACAACGATCGAAGATACAAAATTTATATAAAAAAAACTCTTAAAAATATTATTGTATGTACGATATATAGTTCGATAGATATGGCAACTTATCGAATTGTAGCAATGCTAGCAAGTATTATCAAATTTTGAGAATTTTAACTCATATTTTCTAAAATTATCTATATAAGAAATCTTATAGAATCGGAATATATCCAAGGACTACCTTAATATATCTTTGGCAAATAATTTCTTCATCGATTTTATTGATAAATATGCAAATCTAGTCAGATTTAAACAAGATTAAAAAATTTCCAAAAAAATTTTACTCAAATATTTTTTGAATTCTGATGAAATTTTGAAAAAAAAAAAAAACCTTAAAGAATCTATGTAAAATTGAAAGATATCAAATAATATTTTTAAAATTTTAATTAATTATAATTTCTCAATTTTATCGAATAGGTTTAAAAAATTCTAATTTTAGTCAAAATTTTAAAAATATATAAAAAAAATTCCAAGAAATTTTAACGCAAATATATTTTAAATTCTGATGAAATTTCGGTAATATCCCTAACAAAAATCCATGTAAAATTGGAATATATCGAAAGATATCATTAAAATATATTTTCATTATAATTATAATTTCTCGACATTATGGAAAAGATTTAACAAATTCTAATTAAAATCAAATCTAGTCAAAATTTAAAAAAGATTTCAAAATTCAAAAAAATTTTAACTAAAATATATTTTGAATTCTGATGAAATTTTGAAATTATCCTTAAAAACGAATCCATGTAAAATTGGAATATATCAATATTTAAAAAATTCCAAGAAATTTTAAAGCATATATATTTTAAATTCTGATGAAATTTCGGAAATATCCTTAACAAAAATCCATGAAAAATTGGAATATATGAAAATATATCGTTAAAATATATTTTTATTATAATTTTGATTTTCGAAAAGATTTAACAAATTCTAATTTAAATCAAATCTAGAAAAAATTAAAAAAAAAAAATTTTAACGCAAATATATTTTAAATTGTGATGAAATTTTGGAAATATTCTTAAAGAAAAATCCATGTGAAATTGGAATATATCAAAAGATTTCATTAAAATATGTCATTATAATTTATAAATTGTATCCCATAGATTTAACAAATTTTATATTAGAAATTTAAGTAAAATTTCCGAAAATTTGTAAAAAATTCTCTATCAAATATTTTTTCAAAATATTAAATTCTATTCACAAATAGAAATATAATAACTTCAACAGTTCTCCATAGTAAACATATATAACTTTATTCACGTAATATTAATCGTAATGTTGCACCATTAAAAAAAAAAAAAACTTACCGCCATTTGCATTAATTGCATTTGCATCCTTTGTATTATTGGCCGTTGAATTATTATGCAATATATCGGATAGTGACAGGGATGAAGCGATTAATTGTCGTTTCTCTTCAAAATTAAGAAAATCCATAGAATTGCTACGTTGCGGTGTAACGGTAATTGTTACAGACTTTTGCATTTTAGCCACAACGCATAATTGTTGCTCTAATTCGGCAGCAGCCGCTGCAGCGGCAGCATTTGGTGAATCTGGTGGTGATAATGAGCCAGGATGATGATCAATGCCATCTGTAAGATCTGGTGGTGGCAACGATTGTTGCTGTTGCTGTTGCAGATGTTGATGCTGCTGCTGCTGTTGCTGTTGCTGTTGCTGTTGATAGGCAATTGCATGTTGTTGCTGTTGATTAAAGTAAGCAAATGCTGCTGGTTGTGCTGTGGCAGCACTATACGAGGGTGGACCCATTGGTGCAGCATGTGCAACACGTGATGCTGCTGCGGGTGATAACTGATAGCCGCTACTTTGTGTAGCATCTGTTTGATCGTGTCCATTGATGGCAGCAACCAATGTGGCAAGATTATTGCGACTTGTATTGCTGCTATAATTATTTTGCTGCTTGGAGCCAGCTCCATTTGAGAGCTGCAACTGTTGTTGTTGTTGATGTTGATGCTGTAGTTGATGTTGTTGATGTTGCTGCTGCTGTTGTTGTGCTTGGAATTTGTGCTGTTGTTGCAGCTGTGCAAGCAACTGTTGTTGCTGTTGCTGATAGGACATGTTGTTCGACTGTTGTTGACTTTGCAACTTGTTGCTGCGCAACGACATGTCCAATTTCAGAATTCTTTAGAGATTTGTTTTTTTTTAAGCTGCCAACATGATGTGTGATCAGTTGTTGTTGTTTTTGTTATTTGGCGTCTTCGTGTTTTTTTTTTAAGTATTTTAATTGATTGTAGACACGCGACCCTCGCGTGGGTTGCTCATTTAGTTTTATGTCACAATTTATGTTTCACTTTCTTGATTCACTTTCTGTTTGTCGCCTATGATTTTTATGGTTTCACTTTTTGTTTTTTTTTTTTGTATTTTTTTTTTGTGCTTTTTCGTTAATTACTGCAATTAAGCAATTAAATACACACGTTTATGAAATGCTCAAGGCAACAACAAGAAGTAGAAAAAAACAACAACAACAGCAATTAATTACAAGAACAACTAGATAAACGAGTATCATTAAGACTTTGACACCCTTCAAAAGCTTTTCATGTTTTTTTTCTTTTTCTATCAAATTTTTATTTTTTTTTTGATAATTTGTATAAGAAGAGAAAAGAGATGAGAAGAGCAATAAAATGTTTTTAATTGCAGCAAAAATTAGCTATGAGTGAATGAGAGAGAGAGATACAGCAGTAGCTTGCAACAAACACTTGTCATGCATTGAAGTTGCAAATGCAAAATGAAAAAAATGCAAGTTTTGCTGAGCTGAACGTTGACGTTGAAGTTGAAGTTGACGTTGACGTTGACATTTGGCACGCTTGAAATTGAGTCGAGCCACATCTGTGTGCAGAGAGTTGTGTATTTTTTTTTTATTTTTTTTAAATTAGCCAGAGTGCCACTTGTGTTGAAACAAAAGTAAAATGAAAGATAAAATTTTTTGTTGCAAGCTGCGACACAATGGAAATGAAAATCACAGTAGAAAAGCAGAAGTAGGAAATGTAATAGAAACACATCTCTGTGTCTTTGTGTGTGTTTGCACAATTGAAGTGCTACAAGAAATAGCAGAATTAAAAGCAACGAAGTATGCAGAGAAGCAATAAGAGAAATATATCATAGACTGCAAGAGAAAGAGAGAGAGAGGGAAGAGGGAAAGAAGCAAGGCTGCATTATGTGAAATTACCGCAAGTTTATACATACAGCATAAAGCACAGTAGGCTTAAAAGATAAATTTCTGCACTGAATGCAAATTTTATAAACTTGCTGACAAATTTTTAATTAGAAAAAAAAATTAAAAAAAAAAATTTGATGAATTCCATTAAAAATTTTTCTATAAAATATAAGAAACAATACTAAAAAAAATTTATATAGAAAAAAAAATTAATAATATTTCACTAAAAATATTACAAATATTTTTTTTTTGCATATAAAAAAAATTTATTAAAATTATTTTTTATTTATTTTATTTTCTTTTTTCACTCTAAATAATTGAACTGTTTTTTTTTTTTTTACTATACAAAAAAATCTCTAAAAAATTTATTAAAATTACTTTTTTTTATTTTATTATTTTTTTCACTCTAAATATTTTAAACAATTTTTTTGCTTTACAAAAAAATTTCTAAAAAAATTTATTAAAATTATTTTTTATTTATTTCATTATTTTTTCACTATAAATATTTTAAACAATTTTTTTTTGCTATATAAAAAATCTCTAAAAAATTTATTAAAATTATTTTTTATTTATTTTATTATTTTTTTCACTCTAAAACTTTTAAACAATTTTTTTTTGCTATATAAAAAATTTCTAAAAATTTACTAAAATTATTTTTTATTTATTTTATTATTTTATTCACTCTAAATAATTTTTGCTCTATAAAAAACTTGCCACAAATTTTAATGAAAATTGTAAAAATTAATCTGAAAATAATTTCAATAAATGTAGAAAAATTTAATTGAATTTCTTTTCAAGTTTTGTAAAGCTTCTAAAAATTTAGAAAATATATTGAATTTTTTTTTTCAAAGCTTTGTAAATATTTAAATTGAAATTCTTGTGTCTCAGGTTTTTTTTTTTATGCTGGTTTGCCTTTAACAAAAGCCGAAATTGTTTAACGATGTGTGAAATGCATTGAAATAGATACTTGGTAATATTTACAGAAGAAACGATGAAGAGATGAGGACAAAGACGACGACGACGACGATGACAACGCATTGCGGAGAATGAAAGAGAGAAATGAAATGATTTGAATACAGTACGTTTACCTTTTGAATTTATATATATATATATATATATATTCCCCTATTCCCCTAATCCCATATTCCCCTATTCATGCTACTCAAAGCAGGCAAGCAAGCAAGCGAAGAGTGCAAGCTGATGCTAAGTAAATTTAAATCTCTTTCTTTTTTTATACGAATTCCCCATTCGAGCCACAGGGCAATCCTTTTTCTTTCCTTCTCTCTTTCTCTTTCTTTATATATATCTCTCTTTTTTCTCTGTGTTGCCTGTGCAAACCAGTTGCCAGCTCCTTGCCAGACAAATCTTATTAGAATACTGAAAAACACACGCACACACAGCAGTGTGAGAGAGAGAGAGATAGCTAGAGAACTGGCTGGCTGACTGGCTGACTAGCAGGGTCAGGTAGATTTCAACTTGAATTTGAATTTGAGTTTTTGGAACTGCAAAGAGACGACGATGATGATAATAATAACAACAAGAACAACAACAGCAACGGCAACGTTGCAAGTGCAAGCAGCGACAGGTAAACGAAAAACGTGCAAGCGTCTTTGCTTGAGCTGCTCAAGAGGATGTAGTTGATGACAGGATACAGGCAACAGACACACACACAACACACACAGAGAGAGAGAACATATAGAAAATGAAAATATAAAGCAGAAGAAGAAAAATAAAAAAACTATGCAGACAAAGTTTGAAGCCAGACAAAAAAAAATTTCAAATTCAAACAGCGTAACGCTTCGGCTCACTACGCTGCTAGAACGTGGCCATAACAACAACAACAGCAGCAACAACAACAACAACAAGTGAAACGCAAAAGATCTGCAACTGGTCAAAATAAAAGCCTAAAGAAAAACTTGGTTAACTGTAAGCGAGACTCTAGCTACTGCTGCTGCTGTTGTTCTTATTGTTGCTACTACTGCTGCTGCTGCTATTGTAACTGTTGTTAGTGTTCCACTGTGCTGAGTTTTGGCTCGTTAGTTTGGTGGCTATTTGGCTTTAGATTTTAAGCGCGAGCACGCTTAACGCGACCGAGTATTGGCAAAAAATGTGGAACACTTGGCGCTCAAGCTTAACTCAATGACAGCAACAACAACAACAACAAGAGCACCAGCAGCAGCAGCAGCCACAGCAACAATTGACTACAATAGGCAATGCTATCTTAACATAAAAATCAACATCAGCAGCAAGAACAACAACAACAACAACAATAACAGCAGCAGCAATTACAATATGAAACGTTTTATGGCAGAGAAAATGCTACAACATTTATTTTAACGAGTGTCCATTGAGGCAAACACAGTTCAAGCGGAAGAAGAGCAAAGCAAAAGAGAGCAAAGAGAACGAGAGCGAGAGGGAGAGCGAGAGGGAGGGAGCAAGATATAGAAGCAGATAAAGTAACAGCAAGGAGAGTTATAAGCTGAGTAAGTAAAATAATCAATAGACTTTAGCATACTCTATGCTGGCAAAATGTTACAACAATTTATGCTAATTTATGCATTAAATTAATATTAGTAAAATAATTAAAAATATAGACTAGATAAAGCAACTTTAATTGTAAATACTAGAAAAAATTTGTTGAAAAATTTAGTAAAATTAATATTGAAATTTTTATATTATATTTTTCAATATATTTGAGAAATTTAAGACAATTTTATATTGCATAAAAATTGCAAATTTTTTATCTTGATTTGTAGACGCTAAGAAAATTTAATAGAATTTAAATGTAAATTTATAATAGTTATTAAATAAATTTAAAAAATTTTCAAGAATTTTATAGAATTAAAATTGAAATTTTTATGGCAATTTTTTTTCATATATTTTTTGGGAAATTATAGATAATTTTTATATAGCATTAAAATGCAAAGTTGTATCATCATTTTTAGAATTTTAGAAAATTTTATAAAATAAAAATTGAAATTGCATTTAATAAAAAAAATTTAAGAAATTTTTAAAAATTTTATAGATTTAAAATTGAAATTGATGTCAATTTTTTTATGTATATATATTTATGAGAAATTATATATCATTTTTATAAATGCAAATTTTTTCCATCAATTTTAGAAAATTTAATAGAATTATAATTGATATTGCATTTAATAAAAAAAAATAAATAAATTTTCAAGAATTTTATAGAATTAAAACTTAAATTTACGGAAATGTTTTGTCATATATTTTTTGGAAAATATAGATAATTTTTATATAGCATTAAAATGCAAATTTGTATTATCATTTTTAGAATTTTAGAAAATTTTATAAAATAAAAATTGAAATTGCATTCAATTAAAAAAAATTTAAGAAATTTTCAAAAAATTTATAGATTTAAAATTGAAATTGATGTAAATTTTTTTTATACATATATATTTATGAGAAATTATAGAAAATTTTTATAAATGCAAATTTTTATCATCAATTTTAGAAAATTTAATAGAATTGAAATTTAAATTGCATTTAATAAAAAAAATGTAAGAAATTTTCAAGAATTTTATAAAATTTAAATCTAAATTTACGGAAATGTTTTGTCATATATTTTTGAGAATTTATAGATCATTTTTATATAGCATTTAAATGGAAATTTATAGCAAATATAATGCAATTATTTAATCTAATAAAAAATGCTTCAAAAAAAATCCAAAGAATTTTAAATTAAATATTTTAAAAAATGTTTTCACTGTTGCACACAAAACCCACAACAATTGCAAGCACAACATTTGATTATAGAGTATTCAGCAGAAGGGACGATTAAATTAGCAAGTGCGTTCATAGTCCGCAATGCGCATTTGTGGCAGGGGGTGCTGCTATGTTGCTGCTGCCACTGACTGCCACTGCTGCTATGTTGCTGCTGCCTGGCACATATTGCACATATGTGAAAATGAGCAAAAAAAAAAACATGTAAAAAAAAAAGCGATGACGCTGGAAACTTGTAACTTGCAACATCAGCGTTGCATATTAAATATGAAAAGAAAAAAAAATATATATATATATATATAAAGAAAAGGCTTGAAGCTTGTGTGAAAAGCAAATACAACAAATGCTGCAGCAACAGCAACAACAACAACAATAGAAGGCATCAGGCAGTGGCAGTGGCAAGCATACAATGCAACACTGACTGTAAGTCTCTTATGTGGCCGCACTAGCAGTGGCACTGTGGCAGGTTCAATGAACCTTTACAGTTCAGTAGTTTAGCGATTTTTTTTTTTTATGGCACTGTGGCAACGTCAAGCGAGCGGGCGTAACATTTTTTTTTTGGGCCAACAAAAGCTTTTGGGAAAGCCAAAAAAAAAAAAACAATAACAATAAAAGGCAGCAAACAAAACCAACAACAATAAAGTGCAAAAAGATCAGCAGCGACTGAAACTGAAAACAGAAAGGAAAGCGCTGAGAAAAATAAAAGAAAAAACAACAACAAAAAATAGAAAAACAACGAAAAAGTGGAGACAAACAAAACTGTGAGCATAGTGTAGGGAAGAGCGCCACAAAAAAAGGGGCAGCAACAGATTTTGACTAATGCGTTTTGAAGGCAACAAATCAATGTACACAGAGAGACAGAGAGATAGAGATGCATATGTTGCAGTTGTTGTTGTAGCAGCAGTTGCAGTTGCTGTGATTGCACAGCTCACATAATGTATTTGAGTTTATGAGTCGAGTCCGCTGGCGCCTACAGCGCCAAAACCCAATCAAATCCAATTAAGAGTAAAGAAAAAAGCTGCACAGACTAAGAAAGAGAAAGAGTGAGGTAGACAGAGATAGAGCATAATGTATGTATTGTAGCAAAAGGAAGTCTAAAGAAACATGCTTTGGGAAACTGTTGTTCCATAGCTCGAGCACGTTTTGTGCCATATGTAAACTCGAAAAGCAACAAAAACAATGAAAAAACAAAAAAAAAACACAACTTGCAGCACACGCGACTTCGAAACAGAAACAGAAACAGAAGCAAAAGCAAACAACAAAAGTAGCCGCCGGAACATAGCAGAAAAAGCAGAAGTAGAAGCAGCAGCAGCTAAACTCTACAGCCGCAAACAACAACAATAATAACACAAGTAACAGTTACAGTCGCAGCAGAGCAGCACAACTCAGCGCAGTCCAAGCAGCAGCAGCAGCAGTAGCGCAGCGTCAGCAAACGGCCACCGACCGAATTGCTCTCTGACCAGCGACAGCTGTCGCATAGAGGCCTCTTGCACAGTGGTTATAAAACAGATGTTAAGAACACTGCACAATAATTAAGCTATAATTGCAATTTCACACTTTATGCTGCGGCTGCTATTGCTATTACTGCAGGTAGCTGCCATGCATAAAGATTATTTTTATGTTTTTATTATTTCACTTTAAATTTATGTATAAAAAGAAAAACAAGAAAAATAATAAATAAAAGTTAAATGCAAGAACAAGAAATAGATTAAAATGAGCTTAAAGTATTTATACACAAAGAGAGAGAGAGAGAGAGAGCAAGAAATATCTTAATTAATCCTTGACATATTCATAGCCTGGCGGCAACAATTTGAAATTTTTTTTTATTATTATTTTTCTTTATTTGCACAAACTCAGAGTTCAGTCACCCACGCGTCCCACTGTGCCACTGAGCTACTACTAAAGCGACAGAGACAAACACAAACACACACATACACATATACATACATATGTATGTATGTAATTGCATGTGTATGGGGTTGCTGCTAATGGAACACAATTCACAGGGCGGCTGCTGCTGCTGCTGCTGCAAATGGAGGCATTTGTACTAAAATGTTTCAACGTCTTCTATCTCCTTCTTTGTCTGCATGGAGAAACAACTAAAAACAACAACAACTAGGAAAATACACAACAGCTACAACAACAACAAAAACTACATTGCAGACAGACAGCAAAGCAGCAGCAGCAGCAGAAAAAAAATCCATTGAATGCCAGACAAAATACAACTGAGCGAGAGACTAAAAGTTGGCGTCGACAACAGCGTCAACGGCAACGTCAGCGTCAACAGCAACGTCGACGTCGACGTCGGTGTCAAAGTCCAAAGCTGCAAAAAAAAAAAAGTTTTTATGCTGGGACACAATTTGTATATGGCAAGGCAAAGTGACAGACGAATGGCGGAGAAGGAGGAAGAGGAGTAAAGAGTAGTTGAGGGCGACAAAGCGTCGCAGTTAGTGTGTTGAGTTATTCGCATAAATTTAAATTTGCGCGCAAACGGCGCCCACAAAATAACACAAAAGAACAACAAAAACAACAGCAAGACAAAACCAATATATAGAAGACTGTTGGGGCTGTAAATGCGTTTTATGGGGGTTGCTTTGGTATTTGGGATGCTGCTTTTTTTTTTTTTTTCTTTTCTTGAGGGTTGACTTCAACGAAAAGGGGGGGGAAAGAAAATGAAAAAGCACAAACATGAAAAAGTAGTAGTAAAAATCGCAGCAGACGCAGTCAAGAGTATGCCAGACTATAAGAAGAGAGAGAGAAGGACACAGAGAGCAAAAGAGAGAGAGAGACGCATTGAGTAAACGAAATTACTCTATACATGTTGCATCTCTTTCGCACACAATGCGTTTTCTGAATTACAATTACAACAATAAGAAGACAGCAGCAGAAGCAGAAAGAGAGAGAGAGAGAGAGAGAGAGAAAAAAAGGAAGGAAAACTTTGTCTAGACATGAAAGCAAGCAGCTAAAAAAAAAATATTTCCTTCAAATATGTGTAAAGGAAAAACTTGTGAAATTATTTGTAAAAAAAAACAAAATTATGTTTAAAATTATGTTGAAAATGATGTTGCAAAAATTCCTAAAATAAAAAAACCAAAGGTTACTTGCTGCTGATAAGGAAGTAAATTGTTAACAACAAAGAGAAAGGGTAGAGGCGTGGCTCTGTCTGAGGCGGAGAGCATAGGCGTTGTAGCTATTACTACATAACAATTTAACAGGCGTGTTGCGGATAAGATAAAACAGAAACTAAAAAAATCACCGGGCCGCAACACTTAAACAATAAACGTTTTTCGATGGCATGTTAAAATTTAATTTACAATACGGAAAAAAAATAAAACACAAAATGTTGAAAAACAATACGGGAAAGCAAGGTGAACACACACGGATCACATAAGCATGCTAAGAAGACGAGAGAAGAAGCAAGCAAAAAGATAGAAAAGAGTAGTGAAAATTTTATGTATATATTTTAGTTTTTGTTGTTGTTGTTATTGTGTTATTTTCAAAATTCAGTAATAATAATAAATATTTTAATTTCGTTTGTTTGTTTTTGTTTAGTTTTTTTTTTGTTATTGTTATTGTTATTGATTTCACTTTTTTATTTTTCATAAATATTTTATGCTGTTTTTTTTATACAAATTGCTATGCTGCCAGCCAATGCCGGCGTCGACGTTGACGTCAACGTTAAAGTCAATTCCACAGCTGCTGAATACAATACGCGCTGATGCTGCTGCTAGCTGCTGCTGCTACTATTGTTGTTGTTTGTGTATAACAGAAATAGAAAAACTGAAATTCACACTACGCTGACTGCTTATTGTTGTTGTTGTGTCTACCTCTAGCACCTGTATAATGATGATGCCGACGTCAACGCTGACGTTTAGCAGCTGCTTTTGCTTTTGTTTTTTTTTTTTTTCTTTCAATATTAATTTTTATTTTGTTTTGTTTCTGTGGTTCATTGAAAGTTCAATTCACACCTGCACTTTGCATAAGTTTCACAGCATACAAACAACAATAACTACAATAACAAATGTTGTACAAATTTATTGGAATTTCTTGAAAAAGCAACAACAACAAATTAAATGTATGCAACACAATGTGAGACCAAAATTTAACAAGCTACACACGAAACAGCGCGGCAGCAGCAGGCGCGCAGCAGAATGCGAGTAAGTTAACGTCGACATCGGCATCGGCATCAGAAGTTGTAAAACCGGATTTTCTTTTTGGGCGCTCTTGTCGCTTTATAGTTGTTGTTGTTAGTGTTGTCGTTTTTTTTTTATTGTTGTTGCCTTTTGCACTTTGTTTTCGATTCATATTGAAATGAAAAACCAATTTTTGATTGGATACAAGTCTTTTTTTTGTATTATTTCTTGTGTCTTTTATTCGGTCGCAGCGGCGCAGCAGCTCAACTCATTCGACAATTCCTCTCATTCGATTTCTTCTTCTTCTTTTCGTTCACATTCCATAGAACGCTGACTGCGCTGCCGTTTGTTTACCCGCCGTTGCGGCGTCGCTCTTCTCTTCTTCCTATTTTCTTTCACTACTCAATTCTCACTTACACTTTGCCTGCAGCTGGCGATAATAATTTTCGCAAGTATTTGCGTGTTTGATTTTCAGATTTGCTTATTTATGATTTGCTAATAATTTATTAATGCACAATATACGATTGCACACACTGACATACATTCACATGAGCAGACACAACGCACAAAACTCACGTAAATACATATACACACAAGCGCACGCAAAGCGGCAACGCGGAGCGCCGCTAAAAAAACAAAACGTACAGACGATGAAAATACGACAAAAAAATATGTAATAACTACGTGCCGGCAATAAAAGCAATTTCGTCAGACTAACTTAGTAAGTTAGTTGTATTAATTTTAACAACAAATTGCCGTCAAAATGTGTTTGTATATGTATTAACCGCGGACCGCGTCCAACTCGTCCAACGGTTTTTTTTCGACTCAACTTGAAATACAAATGTATGAGAGAGCCGCACGACAACAGCAGAGATGAGCGACTGTCACTGCTCTGTTACTTTTTACAGGTCGTGCAAAGTAATAAGTTGCGCTAACAGAATACAAATATTTTAATAGCTTATCTTATTTATTTTTAAACTCAATATCTTTTAAATTGATCAATTTTTGTCATTTTTATCATATAAATTATTACATTTATTACTGTTTAATTAATTGATGAACAATCAAGAATCACAGTCACTTCACAATT
>JBAMBR010006845.1:0-22459 GCA_037044475.1 Zaprionus obscuricornis
CAGATGCAGAGACAAAACAAATAGCGGCTACAATTTGAAAGCAAAAACGACAAATAAAAAAAAAAACAACAGCAACAAAAATAATTGCAAAAACGTAAAGGAAAAAAAAAATTAAAACGGGCGCAACATGGCGACGAAGGCGACGGTGACGGCGACTACAACGACGGTGACTACAACGACGACGTCGACAGCGACGTGTGCGTTATTTAAATGATGATTTTGTTGTCTTTGCTGCTGTTGTTGTTGTTGTTGTTGTTGTTACTGCTGTTGCTGCTGCTGCTGCTGTTGGTGTTGCTTTTGCTTTTGGTATTATTTCTGCTGTTGTCTCAATTTAAATGCTGTTTTATAGCCTGCACTCGCATGACGCTCCTAACAAAAAAAAAATAACTCGTTTTCATACCCAAAAGCTCTGAGATGTTTTAATTTTTTTTTCTTGTTTTTTCTTTTATTTATTTTTTTTTTTTTTTGTGTGCTTTGCGAAATAAATAAAATACAGCAAAAAGCAAAAAAGTAAAAAAAAACAGAAACAGAAGCAAAAAATATATATATATAAAAGCATTTAATTTATTCTTGATGCGTATGAAAACGAAAATACAACTGTTTGCTAAAAGTAACTAAAATAAAAATTAAAAAAAAAAAAAAACTTGTAGACATTTATTTAACGCTTTAATATACCCCGTACTTTTGGTTAATATGGGGTATCATTGTTTTCTATAAATTTGTTCTACGTCAAGACAGCAGAAACATTAGCTCATAGAACATTACAGCGTATCTGATAGACATGATATGTTCATCAGTTAATTTATTTTTTTATTACTTATTTTCATTCAACGTTTGCATATTGCGCATACGTCACGTTGCCACGGCGCGTTAAGAATTAATTATTGAATGTGAATACCCTTGACAGACAAACCGATAAAATGAAAAGACAAACAGACAGACAGGCAGACAGGCAGTCACAGACAGATAGTAAGACTGAAAGATAGACAACGGACGGACAAAATTGCAAATTGTTTAACTGTGTCATAAGCCAATTAAATATTGCAATTGATTCTACGAAATCGACATAAGTTGAAATCAATTTCTCAACAGTTCTGTTTCACTTTTGCTCCTGTTGCATACGCTGTAAAGCTCAGCAATTAATTATTACAACTAATTAGCAATATTTCAATGTTCATGAATCTATATTACGTTTTACTTTTTTCCTCTTTATTATTTATTAATTTTTTTTTTTAATTTGTAATTAAAATTGCATGTTGAAAAAAAAAAAATAATATATATATATATATATATATATATGTATATATATATATATAAAACTAATAATAATTTACAACTAAAGACAATTTATTGAATAACGGATTTAATAATTAGCATTTGGGTTTTTCTTTATAATAATTGCACATGAGCACACAAGAATTGCAAATGTGTGTTCCACATTAACATAATTCATTTACTGTTAACAGCAGCAACAGCAACAACAACAACAACAACAACAACAAAAACAGTTCTAGTTGACGTTCGCTCAACGTATTAAAAAATCTTACTGCTAGCATTAACTGTGCTAGCTGTACGCAGCTTAACATAAGCGTTATGCAGAACATAAGTTGCTTGGCATGCATTAGCATAATTATGTTAAACAGCTGTTGGGTTGCTAATATCATTGAGTGATCATTTTAATGATCATCAGTAATGAACATATTTCATTTTCAGCATTATGTTAGATTTAATTATTTTTTATAGAATTTTTAGTTATTATATTAATTTTTTTGTTTATACATATTTAATTATTTTTAATTTAATTAATTTTCATTTAATTATTTTATATATAACTATTTTTAATATTAAATTTTTTTTTTAATTAATTATTTTATATTTAATTATATCATATTTAGTTAAATTATATTTAATTATTTTTCTTAATTTATTTTTTATTTAATTCGGTTTTCATTTGATTATTTTATATTTAATTATATTTTTATTAATCTGTAAAAATATATATATATGTATTTTTTTTGTATTTTTTTATAAATTAAATATAAATATAAATTAAATATATTTTTGTATATAATTATTTTTAATATATTTCTAACATATTTTGTTAAGGCATCAGAGCTTCGTTATTCTTGTAATATTAATTATTTATAATATTTATGCAAACATATTTAATACGTAATTATTATATGCCATGGAATTTGTTGCTAATAATTGTGCGCATTATATTTTCTTGTTACTGTCATTAGCTTCAGCTGTCTTTATTATTATTGTTTTTGTTGTTGGTGTTGTTGTTGTTTTTGTTGTTGTTACTGTTTTTGCTGTTGTCAAGAGCTATAGCAACTGTTGTTGGTGGTGTTGTTGTTGTTGTTGCTGGCAGTGCAACTCGTGCGTGTTTGCAAGTTGATTTGAGGGCACTGTTACAAGGCTACCCGGCCTAGTAGTCGCTCTACGTACATATGTACCTCAGTCTCTTCTTCTGTCTCCATCTCAGTTGCTGTCGCACGCTGTCTGTCTGTCTGCCTGTCTGAATCGCTGTCTGTCCAAGTGTCTCCCTCAGCATTTTAGCTCGTTGGCAGTTGCATTTTACGTTAGATTTATGTTCATATTGTTGTTGCAGCTGTTGTTATTGTTGTTGTTGCAACTTAACTTGGTCTAGGTGTTTATTGGAGCGATACAAATTGTGCGCAACGATTTTCGTGCGAGTTCTAAACAAGTTTCGGTGGCGACTATGAAATAGTTGCTGCTGCTCTTGTTGTTGTTGTTGTTTTGTGGCATCCAGCAGCTTTTTGAACTTTGGGCAGCTGCTTGAAGGCGCCCGAAAAAAAAAGCAACAAGAACAAGAAGTAACAAAATGATGTGCAGACAGGCGAGAAACAGCAACGACCTCATTTCCACAACTAATCAGACAGTTCCGCCCTCATGCAGCACGAAGCACAATGTGGCACGTAGTAAGAAGTAACAAGAAATGTCACAAAGTACAGTAGTTAGTTATATTAAAATTGGGCATAAAATGAAGCCAAGCGTATAGAATGAACTGACACAAAGTTCATTAAAGCCAATGAACTAGCGCTAAAAGTAGCACACCCAAAAAACAAAAAAAAAAAAAAACTTCTTAAATTAAGAACAAGTTTTAAGTAAGTAGAAAATTCTATGAAAATTCGATTTGAAATTAAATTAATTTACAATTATAATTAATTAAATGAAATTTACTTTTCCATAAACTTCTGCTTCTGCATCTGCTTCTTCTTTATCGTTTTTATAGCAATTTTTTATTATTATCAGCATTGTGACACTTTGCACCTTTGAGCACATTCAAGCGCCATAAGTTCGTAGAATTATACCGACAATATCCAGTGGAAGCTTCATTAAAGCCATAACTTAGTCTTTATCTAAATTTTCATATCTCAATGACAAGTTTATATAGAATATTTACCCTCACCCCCCCCCCCCACTATCTCTCTCTACATTTTAGCCCTGCCACTATAATGCTTGATAAGTCTGATCAGAAATTCATCGAGCACTTTGGGACTATGTAAATAGGCAAATGCTTAATTTTTAGTACTTGCGACTATCTAATTGCTTTAGTCTGCGATGTCGCTGGCAAAAAAAAAAAAAAAAAAAATGATTGATGGCTTCTTTCTTCCAAATTTTTTTTTGTTTTTATTGTTCTTATCGTTGTTGTTATTGTTGTTGTTGATATTTTGGCGAACCAAATTGAAGCAAACATTAATTAGTGCCAATAAAAAACTGTGCAAGAAAAATAAAATGTCACATGAAACAGAAACAGAAAAAAACAAAAACACTCAAAAAATCTATAGACAAATTTTTTGTGACAAAAACCAAAAGCATAAGACTTTATGGGCAAAAGGTCAAGCAAGGTCATGGTCGATGATTACGGCATATGCAGTGAATTTATATAAATACATATGGCTCACTCACTCATATGCATGATTAGTAGATACATATGTACATATATGTATATAATATATACATATGCATATGTATATTCTCGAAGTGGAGGTCAGAATGTTAAAAACTCGTCTGTTTATCGATCTCTAATGTCTAATGTCTAATGTCTAAACCCACGCTTTGACTTCAACCAAATTTTATGTATGATTATAAACATTATTTTTTTTCATTATGCTTCTAAACATTTTATGCGCCTTTTACACGCGCAGCAAGCGGCAAACGTTTATAATTTATTATTATTATTATTAATTATAAGCTGCGTCTTGACTTTGATAATAAAGAAGAAAAAAATTAGAAAGAAAAACTAAAGAAAAAAGAAAATTACACAAAAAAAAAAAAAAATAAAAACATATTTTTGCTAATGTTTGAAGAGCACGCAAGGGCTAAGAAGTAAATATTGTTTCTAATTTACTAAATAGTCGAATTGTTTATACCCTATGTGTCTTGCTAATATGTCTAATATATTCCAATGTTATATATCTACAAATATGAACAAACGTTCTTATTTTTTTAGATTTCTTAAATAATATGAAATCAAATACATGCATAAAAAAAATTAAATTCAATTAATTGAAAATAGAAAATATTCAATATTTATGATTATACAATAAAAATAGTAATGATTATACAATAGTAAAAAAAAAAAAAAAACGTATATAGTATATTCTGATAGTTCTTATTTAAATTCTTGAATAATTAAAAATCTTATGATACATATTTATATTTTTAGCAGCCTTCATAATAGTTCTCAAACCCCCAAGTTATTTTTAAATAATCTCAAATCTTATCTATCGCATGCTATATACAATCTCCAACCTTCATACTCTCTTTTAGTAGAGTATAAAAATATTGTAACCGCACAGCAATATATATATATATATATTCTTTAACATTATTTATTTTTATTTAATATTTTTGTTGTTGTTTTCTCTTTTCTTTTATTTCTTTTCTCGTTTGTTTTATTTGATTTTTCTTTTGGGCTTGACATTATTTATGCTTAATCGCATTGCCAAGGCAACCAAATGGGTCAAGTGTAAATACTTGCCAATATCTTTTGTCTCTCTCTCTCTCTCTCTCTCTCTGTCTCTGTCTCTTTCTGTTTATCTATCTCTTTATCTATGTATCTTTTAGGGCCTTTTGGCCAAACGAGTTGAATTTTGCCTAAACGTAAAGTTCAATGCTGTCAAAAGTGGGCGTAAATATATGCGTGGGCGTGAAACTTAAGATTCCGATTCAGTTGTTGAATGGTTCAATCTGTCGATATAATTCTAAGCACGCAATGCGCAAAAAAAAATATATGAAAGAAAAGTTTTAATAAGGAAATTCAAGCAGTGGAAAGGAAGAGCAAGAGAAAGACAGAAAAAAGAGAAAGAGAGTTAGGAATAAAAGGAACATACGAAATAGGATAAAAAAAAAAGTTGATGCTGTGTACATTGAAGTAGAAAGAAAGAAGAAGAAAAATAAAACAAAGAAATATTCAATGAAAAAATGCCAATGGCAAAAGTCGAAACCAATAAGAAAAAAAAGGATTAAAAGAAAACTTTATTAAAGATTTACTTTGTGAATCCTTTATGCACTTTGAACTAGCTTTTTCTGCTCTATTATTTTTTATTTATTTATTTTTTTTATTTTTTTTTTTTGTTTCTCTATAGAAAATCATTGTTCAACAATTTTTTTCAATTATTTTTTTTAGTTTAGATGACACAATTTTCTTATCTTGAGTTTTTCAAGTTTCTGTCATTTTCTCATGTTCAGATACTTAAACTTATCATACATGTGTGTGTGTGTGTGTGTGTGTGTGTCAGTGTTTGTGTGTTTGTTATAGAGAGTTAAAGCCCTTTGTGCTGTGACAGTTATTATCTCGTTTTTGGTGTTTCCCCAGCAACTGTTGAATGATTCAGATACAGATACAAATACTAATACAAATACTGATATTGGACTTGCTGAAGAAGCACGTACTAGAAATTATTTCAATGGAAATAACATGTGCTCAACATGTGCGGAGACTTCGAATCAAATCAAGCAGGTTGCCAAAGTTTTCTTTCGAGTCTCTCTGCCAGAACACCCCCAAACCCCCTTCCCACACGGCTTCTATCTTAACAAGGCCCAAAAGCAAATACTGAGAATACTATGAAAATTCAGCTGAACTCAGTTTTTGCTGACAGCTGCAACGAGTCAAACTAATTAAAAGAATGACCGGCACGCGTTCAGTAGAACAAAGAGAACAGAAGAGCAGAGCAGTGCACGGGACAGTTAACGGCAGACAGCCAATAGAAGGTGAAGGAGAGAGAGTGAGAACAGCAGCAGAAGCAACAGAAGCAACAGAAGCAGCAGCAGCAACAGCAGCAGCAGCTGTTGTCTAAAGCACAGTCAGAATTTCTATAGATGAACTCGCTCTCGATTTTCTGCTTTGTTTAATCAACTCCAACAAGCGCGCTGTCTAAACAAAGCAAAAACAATCAATCTTCTAGCATAATGAATAGTACGCTGATCAAGCAAAAATATATCATTATCATATAAAGAAAGAAAGAAAAAATTTAGACTAACTTTGAGATAGATTAATTGCACATTTAATTATGTTTAAAATAAGAAAAATAAAAAATAAGTAATGATTAAATAATAATGATTACAACTGCTCTATAACAACTGATTGTCAAGAGAGCAAAGTCATCTTAATCATCTTTACAGACTTTCTAAATCTATGATATAGTAAACCGATTTTGACGAAATTTTAAAGACATTTATAAGTCGATATTTATTTTCGACTAATCGTTAATATATCAGCCAGTATATTATATAGTAATCAGATCTAACTGCTTCCGACTGATGTGAAACTAGTTTGTGTAGAAATAGATTTAGAATCTGTTGTTAATGCTGATCATGAAAATATATACATATATATATTACAAACATCTGCTTAACATTAATATACCCGATGCAAGTGTATAAAAATAAATTAAATGCGCGAAAAATGAAGCGTGACAAAGTTAAAGTCAACAACTAATTTAACTGATCAATTTAAGTTAAGTTACGTCGAACTTAAGATATTGCAAATAATCAATATCAAATTATAATAATTATTTTCATATAATAATAATAATAATAATAATAATAATATTATTTAAAATTATAATAGATTATTGCAATAGTTTGATAATTCAATACTTACATTTATTATACTTGTTGTGGTAGGGTATGAAAAATCCAATTTTGTTTTCAATTTCTGATGATTTTCGCTTGTTGCTTCGTTTTGTTTTCTGTGTATTATATATGTGTGTATGTGTGTGTATATATGTGTGTGTTTATGTGTATGTGTGTGATAAGTATATGCCCAGCTAGACGCAAGTTGATGTAATAGTTTCAGTTTCAGTTGTAGTTATAGTTTTTAGTTTGTAGCTTAAAGTTTTTTTTTTGTAGTTTTGTAGTTGTAGTTGTAGTTGTAGTTGTAGTTGTAGTTCTAGTAGTTAGTAGTAGACATATAGACGAGACGACGACAACAACGACGATAGGATTGGCCGTAGTGTAGCAATGTAATGTAGGAACAGGAGTTGGAGTTGGATTTGAAGTTGGAGTTGGAGATGTTCTAGGTAATGGATATTGAGTTGAAAGTGTGGAGGAGAATGCGACAAAGTGAAAAATGTATTGTTTTTTTTTTGTTTTTGTTGTTTTTTGTTTTGTTTGTTGTTGTTCTTATTATTATTGTTGTTGTTATTATTATTATTATTTGTTGTTGTATTTGCATTTTGTTTAGTTTTTGTTTTTGTTTTTGTTTTGTGCATTTTCTAGAATTCAGCAAATTCCTTGGCACACTTTTCGGTGCTGGAAATTCGCAGTGCCTCCTCCTCATAATCATCGAAATTGCTTGTATCGCCAGGACCTTTACACCGTGGTATAAACGGTGCCTCGATTTTCTTTTGGAAGATCGCAATCCAGTCCGTTGAAGCGAACCATTTTTGATTTTTAATATCATTAACGCCCGCTTTCAGATTGCCATAGCGTTTGGTCAGATCCACTTGTAATAAATTACGCAATAGATCCTTTAAATCGGAACCAAAATGTGATGGGAATCGCACTTTACCCGATACAATTTTCTCATAGATCTGTATTGGTTGATCCGCAAAGAACGGCGGATAACCGGCGGCCATTTCATAGACCAATACACCCAACGCCCACCAATCGACGGCCTTGTTATAGCCCTTGGATAGAATTATTTCGGGTGCTAAATATTCGGGTGTACCGCATAGCGTCCAGGTGCGTCCCTTAACACGTTTGGCAAAACCAAAATCGGTGACCTTCAAATAACCTTGTGAATCAATTAATAGATTCTCTGGCTTCAAATCACGATAGATCAAATCCAAATAATGTAAATATTCAAAAGCCAAAACAATTTGCGCCGCATAGAAACGTGAATGCGGCTCAGAGAATCGTCCAACTTTGCGTAGATGTGAGAACATCTCACCGCCTGGTACATATTCGAGGACCATATAAAGATTTGAATTATCCTTAAAATGATAACGCAATGAGACAAGAAATGGGAATTGTATCGCTTGCAAAATGCGTTTCTCATTCAATGTATGCTCGACTTGCTTCAGTTTAACAACCTTCTGCTTATCCAATATCTTCATGGCATAATAATCTTTTGTCGGCTTATGCTGTACGATCATGACACGGCCAAAGGAGCCAGTGCCGAGTGTTTTAATCCTTTCGAAATCATCGAGTGCTGCCGTATTTGTTGGATTACGACGCCATTTATCCTCAAATTCTTCCTTGGCCTGTTCGAGGAATTCCTTAACCGTTTCAGCGGCATCAACTTTCTTATTGGATGTTGTTGCGTTATTTCCCATTTTCGATATTGTACCTGTTAGCGAAGACAAACGAAATGTTGCGCTAGCCGAGACTTGAACCCCAGATGCACTTGAACTATTGTTACTCTTTGCTTGTTGCTGCTCTTCACCAGCTTCACTTGCTGCTGCGGCTGCTGCTGATGGTGTTGATGCTGCTGCTGCTGCTGATTTTGTTGATTCCTCTTTAGTTGATGTTTCACTTTTTGTTGCTTGCGTTGATGTGGATGATGTTGATGCTGTTGCTGTTGTTGTTGTTGTGTTGGTCGGCGGCGTTATTTTGTGGCTAGCGGCGGCTGCTTCCTGCTGTCCTCCAGCTGCACCACCGCCTTCCTCCTCGTTACTGTGCTGCTGCTGTAGCTTGCCCTCAGATCCGCTGCCGCTGCCGCTTCCCGTCCCCGAACTATGATGGGATTTTTTCTTTTTAAGAAATTGTAAAATGGATTTAGCTATTTTGCCGAGTTTATTGACAACGTGAGAAAGAAAATATGTTTGCGGATTGCTTTAAGAAAAGCGCAACTTTTGTTGTTGTTGCTGCTGTTGCTATTGTTGTTGTTCACTTGTTTTTTATTTTAGCTTTATTTTTGGCTGCTTTTTCTTATGTATTGTTGAAGCTAGCGCGTTTTTAACAAACTTTTTGTTGTTGTTTTTTACTTGCTTTAGTTGTTGTACTTTTTATTTGTTGTATTAGTGGAAGCTTTTGACTGCTCTTGTAGTTGTTGTTGCAGTTTTTATATTAGATAAATTTTTGTGTAGTTGTTTCTTGTTTTTTTTTTTTTCTTGAAGTTGTTGTTAATTAATATATAGATATATATATATATATATATATATATATGTATAGGTATGTATTTTTAACACTTGGCGGCTTAAACTAGTTTTACACTTTAAGCTTAGACTAACATTTGGTTTAACACTTGTATTTGTATTTGTAATTATTTTATTTTTAGGTATTAATTTTGTTTTATTTTTAATTTATTTGCTGTATAGCTGAAAAGAAAACAAATAACAAAAATTAATTCAATTTTATAAATTACTTTTACATTTTGTATGTATTTCGTTTATAATTTTACAAAATGTTCTCTTCATAGTTTTTGTTTTATTTATTTTAATTGTAATTCATTTTTTTTTTTCTTTTACTTTGTTTTCTTTGCGCTTTGCTGGCACTTTTGTTGTTGCAATACTGTATTTGTTTTTTTTTTGTGTTTTTGCTTTTGCTTTTGGCTTTGCCTCAATTAATACCAAACTATGCACAGAAACAATTTAACTCAATAAATAAAGCAATTTGCATTAATTAACAAGGCGCAAAAATCAAAGCGCAACTCTTTTAAGGGTAAAACAAAAAACAAAAACAAAAAACACCAACAAAAAAATAAAACACAAAAACGTAAAATAAAAAAAAAAATAAAAGAAAAATAAAAACTGGCAACGATCGTGTCAAGTGTCAAAACAGCTGATGGCCGTCCGATATATTGCGCTCTCTCTCTCTGTCTCTCTCTCATACACTCGCATACACAGCGCTATGCCATCAGCTGCCAGCAGCAGTTTGTCGTTGAGAGAGAACGTTGTGTTTTTTGCTTTTTGTGTTTTTGCTTTTTGTGTTTTTTTTTTCTTTGTTGTTGTTTTCGGTTGTGCCCTAAACTTGAGCTAAAAAGCGTTAAATTAATTATTAAATCTTTTGACTGTGCGTTTGCGTTTTGCTTTTGCACACACATTCACTGCGTTTTGCTTTTGTCTTCATTTGCTTTTGCGCTCATTTACTTATACATATACGCTTCTACATATGTATTTATGCATACTTCTGTATGTTATGTTCGTATGCTTGGCTATGTGTGCGAGTTTGGGTATATGTGTATGTGTGTATCTGTGGCTGTGTGTGCGTTTCTGCTTGAACTTTTTTACTCTCTGCTTTTGGTGTACGCTTCTCTACATTTTTACTGTCTATATTGTCTTTTTCATGTTATGTTTTCAGCTGCGTTTTTTTATTCTTTATTTTTCTCTATTTTTTTTTTTTTTATTTTAAATAATATATAATATATAATTATTTAAAATTTTTCACGTTATTTTTTTTTTGTTAATAAAGAACGTTAAAGTACTTTTACACATTATACGCGTACGCATACATGCACGCACACACACACACAGATTGAATAATCGATTTTGTTTCACACACACATACACACGCGAAACTGCTTTGTATTTTTTTTTTGTATGTAGGGATTTACCTTTAACATCTAATTATTTTTTTTTCTAGCAATTGTAAACACATCTAGAAATTATTGCAAATTTTTTAATAATTTTTTTCCGATTTTTTTTTCACTTTTAGATTTGTTGCTTAGATTTAAAATACCCGCATTAACCGCCGAAAAACCGACCACACGCGTCAACAGCAAGATATACAATAACAGATTTGAGTAACAGCTGTTAACGCTAACGCACGATGTTAACAAGTACTCGCTCTCAACAGCAGTCCAATAAGAAACATGTTAAGCGTAATAGTAAAGAGAGCGAGAGCCAGGTGAGAGCAATCTTAATAATTTAGCAACATGTTGCGCTGTTAAATTCACTGTAAATGTTACACAATATCGAATGATAATATTTCATACATCGTGACAAAAGCTGTTCACTGTACCAAATGGATTTAAGAATTTAACAATTGTAATTTATTCGTTTAAAATTAAATTAAAATAATTACAACTTAAAATGATATTATCTATAACCCATTATTTTTGTAATACAATGGCAAGACGAAATGCGACAATGGGATCTTGGATGATCTTCAAAAATATAAAGAGAATAATATAAAATTTAGTTATCAAGTCAAAGTATTAGTAAAATAAATGTAAACTATAAGCAAATGATATGCATAATAAATTTCACTTCAATCATTTTAGAAAAATGTTACATTACATCAATTAGCACTAAAAATGCCAGTACCTGCTGTAACTTTAGCGGCTTAAAATTTTGGTATTTTTCGGAAAGTCATGTTTACCCAATATTATAAATGCATTCAAATTCAATCAAAAATGTTAGTCAAGTCGTCAGTATTTTTTTAAACTGATTGAAACACTACAGAAATGACAAAAATGGAAATGTGACGACGGATAAGAAAAAAAGAAACGCTATAGAAGTATAATAATATTGAATACAGTAATGAGAATAATCGATATAAATCATTTAATAATTCGAATTTTATTTAAATTTTTGTTATCAATTTATCGATATTACTAGCGACACTTATCGAAGCAACAGCTGACGTGCTATTATTGCTTCGATATTGTATTTTCAGCGCCAACAATTGCAATAAATTGCAGTTGCATTAACACCCTTGCTAAATGTAATCAAAAAATTATTTGCATATTTCTCAATAACAAAATGGAAGAAGTTTGTCGCATTTGCACAGCGTCCGTGAATATAATAAGTTTATTGCATACATTCGAAAAGCAGACAGAAACGAATAAGCCTTGTCCCGCTAAATTGTTAATGGATGTCTTTAATTGTAAAATTAATATAAATGATTATTTCAGAATCAAGTGAAAATGAAGGTGAAAAGCAACAAGCAGTGCAGAAATCTCATCAAATCACAAATAATCGGATGCTGCAAATGATAGAAGAAACATGTGGATTACTGTATTCAATATTATTATACTTCTATAGCGTTTCTTTTTTTCTTATCCGTCGTCACATTTCCATTTTTGTCATTTCTGTAGTGTTTCAATCAGTTTAAAAAAATACTGACGACTTGACTAACATTTTTGATTGAATTTGAATGCATTTATAATATTGGGTAAACATGACTTTCCGAAAAATACCAAAATTTTAAGCCGCTAAAGTTACAGCAGGTACTGGCATTTTTAGTGCTAATTGATGTAATGTAACATTTTTCTAAAATGATTGAAGTGAAATTTATTATGCATATCATTTGCTTATAGTTTACATTTATTTTACTAATACTTTGACTTGATAACTAAATTTTATATTATTCTCTTTATATTTTTGAAGATCATCCAAGATCCCATTGTCGCATTTCGTCTTGCCATTGTATTACAAAAATAATGGGTTATAGATAATATCATTTTAAGTTGTAATTATTTTAATTTAATTTTAAACGAATAAATTACAATTGTTAAATTCTTAAATCCATTTGGTACAGTGAACAGCTTTTGTCACGATGTATGAAATATTATCATTCGATATTGTGTAACATTTACAGTGAATTTAACAGCGCAACATGTTGCTAAATTATTAAGATTGCTCTCACCTGGCTCTCGCTCTCTTTACTATTACGCTTAACATGTTTCTTATTGGACTGCTGTTGAGAGCGAGTACTTGTTAACATCGTGCGTTAGCGTTAACAGCTGTTACTCAAATCTGTTATTGTATATCTTGCTGTTGACGCGTGTGGTCGGTTTTTCGGCGGTTAATGCGGGTATTTTAAATCTAAGCAACAAATCTAAAAGTGAAAAAAAAATCGGAAAAAAATTATTAAAAAATTTGCAATAATTTCTAGATGTGTTTACAATTGCTAGAAAAAAAAATAATTAGATGTTAAAGGTAAATCCCTACATACAAAAAAAATACAAAGCAGTTTCGCGTGTGTATGTGTGTGTGAAACAAAATCGATTATTCAATCTGTGTGTGTGTGTGCGTGCATGTATGCGTACGCGTATAATGTGTAAAAGTACTTTAACGTTCTTTATTAACAAAAAAAAAATAACGTGAAAAATTTTAAATAATTATATATTATATATTATTTAAAATAAAAAAAAAAAAAATAGAGAAAAATAAAGAATAAAAAAACGCAGCTGAAAACATAACATGAAAAAGACAATATAGACAGTAAAAATGTAGAGAAGCGTACACCAAAAGCAGAGAGTAAAAAAGTTCAAGCAGAAACGCACACACAGCCACAGATACACACATACACATATACCCAAACTCGCACACATAGCCAAGCATACGAACATAACATACAGAAGTATGCATAAATACATATGTAGAAGCGTATATGTATAAGTAAATGAGCGCAAAAGCAAATGAAGACAAAAGCAAAACGCAGTGAATGTGTGTGCAAAAGCAAAACGCAAACGCACAGTCAAAAGATTTAATAATTAATTTAACGCTTTTTAGCTCAAGTTTAGGGCACAACCGAAAACAACAACAAAGAAAAAAAAAACACAAAAAGCAAAAACACAAAAAGCAAAAAACACAACGTTCTCTCTCAACGACAAACTGCTGCTGGCAGCTGATGGCATAGCGCTGTGTATGCGAGTGTATGAGAGAGAGACAGAGAGAGAGAGAGCGCAATATATCGGACGGCCATCAGCTGTTTTGACACTTGACACGATCGTTGCCAGTTTTTATTTTTCTTTTATTTTTTTTTTTATTTTACGTTTTTGTGTTTTATTTTTTTGTTGGTGTTTTTTGTTTTTGTTTTTTGTTTTACCCTTAAAAGAGTTGCGCTTTGATTTTTGCGCCTTGTTAATTAATGCAAATTGCTTTATTTATTGAGTTAAATTGTTTCTGTGCATAGTTTGGTATTAATTGAGGCAAAGCCAAAAGCAAAAGCAAAAACACAAAAAAAAAACAAATACAGTATTGCAACAACAAAAGTGCCAGCAAAGCGCAAAGAAAACAAAGTAAAAGAAAAAAAAAATGAAATACAATTAAAATAAATAAAACAAAAACTATGAAGAGAACATTTTGTAAAATTATAAACGAAATACATACAAAATGTAAAAGTAATTTATAAAATTGAATTAATTTTTGTTATTTGTTTTCTTTTCAGCTATACAGCAAATAAATTAAAAATAAAACAAAATTAATACCTAAAAATAAAATAATTACAAATACAAATACAAATACAAGTGTTAAACCAAATGTTAGTCTAAGCTTAAAGTGTAAAACTAGATTAAGCCGCCAAGTGTTAAAAATACATACCTATACATATATATATATATATATATATATATATATCTATATATTAATTAACAACAACTTCAAGAAAAAAAAAAAAACAAGAAACAACTACACAAAAATTTATCTAATATAAAAACTGCAACAACAACTACAAGAGCAGTCAAAAGCTTCCACTAATACAACAAATAAAAAGTACAACAACTAAAGCAAGTAAAAAACAACAACAAAAAGTTTGTTAAAAACGCGCTAGCTTCAACAATACATAAGAAAAAGCAGCCAAAAATAAAGCTACAATAAAACAAGTGAACAACAACAATAGCAACAACAGCAACAACAACAAAAGTTGCGCTTTTCTTAAAGCAATCCGCAAACATATTTTCTTTCTCACGTTGTCAATAAACTCGGCAAAATAGCTAAATCCATTTTACAATTTCTTAAAAAGAAAAAATCCCATCATAGTTCGGGGACGGGAAGCGGCAGCGGCAGCGGATCTGAGGGCAAGCTACAGCAGCAGCACAGTAACGAGGAGGAAGGCGGTGGTGCAGCTGGAGGACAGCAGGAAGCAGCCGCCGCTAGCCACAAAATAACGCCGCCGACCAACACAACAACAACAACAGCAACAGCATCAACATCATCCACATCAACGCAAGCAACAAAAAGTGAAACATCAACTAAAGAGGAATCAACAAAATCAGCAGCAGCAGCAGCATCAACACCATCAGCAGCAGCCGCAGCAGCAAGTGAAGCTGGTGAAGAGCAGCAACAAGCAAAGAGTAACAATAGTTCAAGTGCATCTGGGGTTCAAGTCTCGGCTAGCGCAACATTTCGTTTGTCTTCGCTAACAGGTACAATATCGAAAATGGGAAATAACGCAACAACATCCAATAAGAAAGTTGATGCCGCTGAAACGGTTAAGGAATTCCTCGAACAGGCCAAGGAAGAATTTGAGGATAAATGGCGTCGTAATCCAACAAATACGGCAGCACTCGATGATTTCGAAAGGATTAAAACACTCGGCACTGGCTCCTTTGGCCGTGTCATGATCGTACAGCATAAGCCGACAAAAGATTATTATGCCATGAAGATATTGGATAAGCAGAAGGTTGTTAAACTGAAGCAAGTCGAGCATACATTGAATGAGAAACGCATTTTGCAAGCGATACAATTCCCATTTCTTGTCTCATTGCGTTATCATTTTAAGGATAATTCAAATCTTTATATGGTCCTCGAATATGTACCAGGCGGTGAGATGTTCTCACATCTACGCAAAGTTGGACGATTCTCTGAGCCGCATTCACGTTTCTATGCGGCGCAAATTGTTTTGGCTTTTGAATATTTACATTATTTGGATTTGATCTATCGTGATTTGAAGCCAGAGAATCTATTAATTGATTCACAAGGTTATTTGAAGGTCACCGATTTTGGTTTTGCCAAACGTGTTAAGGGACGCACCTGGACGCTATGCGGTACACCCGATATTTAGCACCCGAAATAATTCTATCCAAGGGCTATAACAAGGCCGTCGATTGGTGGGCGTTGGGTGTATTGGTCTATGAAATGGCCGCCGGTTATCCGCCGTTCTTTGCGGATCAACCAATACAAATCTATGAGAAAATTGTATCGGGTAAAGTGCGATTCCCATCACATTTTGGTTCCGATTTAAAGGATCTATTGCGTAATTTATTACAAGTGGATCTGACCAAACGCTATGGCAATCTGAAAGCGGGCGTTAATGATATTAAAAATCAAAAATGGTTCGCTTCAACGGACTGGATTGCGATCTTCCAAAAGAAAATCGAGGCACCGTTTATACCACGGTGTAAAGGTCCTGGCGATACAAGCAATTTCGATGATTATGAGGAGGAGGCACTGCGAATTTCCAGCACCGAAAAGTGTGCCAAGGAATTTGCTGAATTCTAGAAAATGCACAAAACAAAAACAAAAACAAAAACTAAACAAAATGCAAATACAACAACAAATAATAATAATAATAACAACAACAATAATAATAAGAACAACAACAAACAAAACAAAAAACAACAAAAACAAAAAAAAAACAATACATTTTTCACTTTGTCGCATTCTCCTCCACACTTTCAACTCAATATCCATTACCTAGAACATCTCCAACTCCAACTTCAAATCCAACTCCAACTCCTGTTCCTACATTACATTGCTACACTACGGCCAATCCTATCGTCGTTGTTGTCGTCGTCTCGTCTATATGTCTACTACTAACTACTAGAACTACAACTACAACTACAACTACAACTACAACTACAAAACTACAAAAAAAAAACTTTAAGCTACAAACTAAAAACTATAACTACAACTGAAACTGAAACTATTACATCAACTTGCGTCTAGCTGGGCATATACTTATCACACACATACACATAAACACACACATATATACACACACATACACACATATATAATACACAGAAAACAAAACGAAGCAACAAGCGAAAATCATCAGAAATTGAAACCAAAATTGGATTTTTCATACCCTACCACAACAAGTATAATAAATGTAAGTATTGAATTATCAAACTATTGCAATAATCTATTATAATTTTAAATAATATTATTATTATTATTATATGAAAATAATTATTATAATTTGATATTGATTATTTGAAATATCTTAAGTTCGACGTAACTTAACTTAAATTGATCAGTTAAATTAGTTGTTGACTTTAACTTTGTCACGCTTCATTTTTCGCGCATTTAATTTATTTTTATACACTTGCATCGGGTATATTAATGTTAAGCAGATGTTTGTAATATATATATGTATATATTTTCATGATCAGCATTAACAACAGATTCTAAATCTATTTCTACACAAACTAGTTTCACATCAGTCGGAAGCAGTTAGATCTGATTACTATATAATATACTAGCTGATATATTAACGATTAGTCGAAAATAAATATCGACTTATAAATGTCTTTAAAATTTCGTCAAAATCGGTTTACTATATCATAGATTTAGAAAGTCTGTAAAGATGATTAAGATGACTTTGCTCTCTTGACAATCAGTTGTTATAGAGCAGTTGTAATCATTATTATTTAATCATTACTTATTTTTTATTTTTATTATTTTAAACATAATTAAATATGCAATTAATCTATCTCAAAGTTAGTCTAAATTTTTTCTTTCTTTCTTTATATGATAATGATATATTTTTGCTTGATCAGCGTACTATTCATTATGCTAGAAGATTGATTGTTTTTGCTTTGTTTAGACAGTGCGCTTGTTGGAGTTGATGAAACAAAGCAGAAAATCGAGAGCGAGTTCATCTATAGAAATTCTGACTGTGCTTTCGACAACAGCTGCTGCTGCTGCTGCTTCTGTTGCTTCTGTTGCTTCTGCTGCTGTTCTCACTCTCTCTCCTTCACCTTCTATTGGCTGTCTGCCGTTAACTGTCCCGTGCACTGCTCTGCTCTTCTGTTCTCTTTGTTCTACTGAACGCGTGCCGGTCATTCTTTTAATTAGTTTGACTCGTTGCAGCTGTCAGCAAAAACTGAGTTCAGCTGAATTTTCATAGTATTCTCAGTATTTGCTTTTGGGCCTTGTTAAGATAGAAGCCGTGAGGGAAGGGGGTTTGGGGGTGTTCTGGCAGAGAGACTCGAAAGAAAACTTTGGCAACCTGCTTGATTTGATTCGAAGTCTCCGCACATGTTGAGCACATGTTATTTCCATTGAAATAATTTCTAGTACGTGCTTCTTCAGCAAGTCCAATATCAGTATTTGTATTAGTATTTGTATCTGTATCTGAATCATTCAACAGTTGCTGGGGAAACACCAAAAACGAGATAATAACTGTCACAGCACAAAGGGCTTTAACTCTCTATAACAAACACACAAACACTGACACACACACACACACATGTATGATAAGTTTAAGTATCTGAACATGAGAAAATGACAGAAACTTGAAAAACTCAAGATAAGAAAATTGTGTTATCTAAACTAAAAAAAATAATTGAAAAAAATTGTTGAACAATGATTTTCTATAGAGAAACAAAAAAAAAAAATAAAAAAAATAAATAAATAAAAAATAATAGAGCAGAAAAAGCTAGTTCAAAGTGCATAAAGGATTCACAAAGTAAATCTTTAATAAAGTTTTCTTTTAATCCTTTTGTTTCTTATTGGTTTCGACTTTTGCCATTGGCATTTTTTCATTGAATATTTCTTTGTTTTATTTTTCTTCTTCTTTCTTTCTACTTCAATGTACACAGCATCAACTTTTTTTTTTATCCTATTTCGTATGTTCCTTTTATTCCTAACTCTCTTTCTCTTTTTTCTGTCTTTCTCTTGCTCTTCCTTTCCACTGCTTGAATTTCCTTATTAAAACTTTTCTTTCATATATTTTTTTTTGCGCATTGCGTGCTTAGAATTATATCGACAGATTGAACCATTCAACAACTGAATCGGAATCTTAAGTTTCACGCCCACGCATATATTTACGCCCACTTTT
This sequence comes from Zaprionus obscuricornis, assembly GCA_037044475.1. Taxonomy (NCBI): domain Eukaryota; kingdom Metazoa; phylum Arthropoda; class Insecta; order Diptera; family Drosophilidae; genus Zaprionus; species Zaprionus obscuricornis. The sequence continues at coordinate 19,210 of JBAMBR010006845.1, forward strand.
GACAGCATTGAACTTTACGTTTAGGCAAAATTCAACTCGTTTGGCCAAAAGGCCCTAAAAGATACATAGATAAAGAGATAGATAAACAGAAAGAGACAGAGACAGAGAGAGAGAGAGAGAGAGAGAGAGAGAGAGAGACAAAAGATATTGGCAAGTATTTACACTTGACCCATTTGGTTGCCTTGGCAATGCGATTAAGCATAAATAATGTCAAGCCCAAAAGAAAAATCAAATAAAACAAACGAGAAAAGAAATAAAAGAAAAGAGAAAACAACAACAAAAATATTAAATAAAAATAAATAATGTTAAAGAATATATATATATATATATTGCTGTGCGGTTACAATATTTTTATACTCTACTAAAAGAGAGTATGAAGGTTGGAGATTGTATATAGCATGCGATAGATAAGATTTGAGATTATTTAAAAATAACTTGGGGGTTTGAGAACTATTATGAAGGCTGCTAAAAATATAAATATGTATCATAAGATTTTTAATTATTCAAGAATTTAAATAAGAACTATCAGAATATACTAAATACGTTTTTTTTTTTTTTTTACTATATATGGGAAATTTATTGTATAATCATAAATATTGAATATTTTCTATTTTCAATTAATTGAATTTAATTTTTTTTATGCATGTATTTGATTTCATATTATTTAAGAAATCTAAAAAAATAAGAACGTTTGTTCATATTTGTAGATATATAATATTAGAATATATTAGACATATTAGCAAGACACATAGGGTATAAACAATTCGACTATTTAGTAAATTAGAAACAATATTTACTTCTTAGCCCTTGCGTGCTCTTCAAACATTAGCAAAAATATGTTTTTATTTTTTTTTTTTTTTGTGTAATTTTCTTTTTTCTTTAGTTTTTCTTTCTAATTTTTTTCTTCTTTATTATCAAAGTCAAGACGCAGCTTATAATTAATAATAATAATAATAAATTATAAACGTTTGCCGCTTGCTGCGCGTGTAAAAGGCGCATAAAATGTTTAGAAGCATAATGAAAAAAATAATACATAAAATTTGGTTGAAGTCAAAGCGTGGGTTTAGACATTAGACATTAGATATTAGAGATCGATAAACAGACGAGTTTTCAACATTCTGACCTCCACTTCGAGAATATACATATGCATATGTATATATTATATACATATATGTACATATGTATCTACTAATCATGCATATGAGTGAGTGAGCCATATGTATTTATATAAATTCACTGCATATGCCGTAATCATCGACCATGACCTTGCTTGACCTTTTGCCCATAAAGTCTTATGCTTTTGGTTTTTGTCACAAAAAATTTGTCTATAGATTTTTTGAGTGTTTTTTTTTTTCTGTTTCTGTTTCTGTTTCTGTTTCATGTGACATTTTATTTTTCTTGCACAGTTTTTTATTGGCACTTATTAATGTTTGCTTCAATTTGGTTCGCCAAAATATCAACAACAACAATAACAACAACGATAAGAACAATAAAAACAAAAAAAAATTTGGAAGAAAGAAGCCATCAATCATTTTTTTTTTTTTTTTTTTTTTTTTTGCCAGCGACATCGCAGACTAAAGCAATTAGATAGTCGCAAGTACTAAAAATTAAGCATTTGCCTATTTACATAGTCCCAAAGTGCTCGATGAATTTCTGATCAGACTTATCAAGCATTATAGTGGCAGGGCTAAAATGTAGAGAGAGAGTGGGGGGAGGGGGGGGGTGAGGGTAAATATTCTATATAAACTTGTCATTGAGATATGAAAATTTAGATAAAGACTAAGTTATGGCTTTAATGAAGCTTCCACTGAATATTGTCGGTATAATTCTACGAACTTATGGCGCTTGAATGTGCTCAAAGGTGCAAAGTGTCACAATGCTGATAATAATAAAAAATTGCTATAAAAACGATAAAGAAGAAGCAGATGCAGAAGCAGAAGTTTATGGAAAAGTAAATTTCATTTAATTAATTATAATTGTAAATTAATTTAATTTCAAATCGAATTTTCATAGAATTTTCTACTTACTTAAAACTTGTTCTTAATTTAAGAAGTATTTTTTTTTTTTTTTTTTTTTTGTTTTTTGGGTGTGCTACTTTTAGCGCTAGTTCATTGGCTTTAATGAACTTTGTGTCAGTTCATTCTATACGCTTGGCTTCATTTTATGCCCAATTTTAATATAACTAACTACTGTACTTTGTGACATTTCTTGTTACTTCTTACTACGTGCCACATTGTGCTTCGTGCTGCATGAGGGCGGAACTGTCTGATTAGTTGTGGAAATGAGGTCGTTGCTGCCTCTCGCCTGTCTGCACATCATTTTGTTACTTCTTGTTCTTGTTGCTTTTTTTTTCGGGCGCCTTCAAGCAGCTGCCCAAAGTTCAAAAAGCTGCTGGATGCCACAAAACAACAACAACAACAAGAGCAGCAGCAACTATTTCATAGTCGCCACTGAAACTTGTTTAGAACTCGCACGAAAATCGTTGCGCACAATTTGTATCGCTCCAATAAACACCTAGACCAAGTTTAGTTGCAACAACAACAATAACAACAGCTGCAACAACAATATGAACATAAATCTAACGTAAAATGCAACTGCCAACGCGCTAAAATGCTGAGGGAGACACTTGGACAGACAGCGATTCAGACAGGCAGACAGACAGACAGCGTGCGACAGAAACTGAGATGGAGACAGAAGAAGAGACTGAGGTACATATGTACGTAGAGCGACTACTAGGCCGGGTAGCCTTGTAACAGTGCCCTCAAATCAACTTGCAAACACGCACGAGTTGCACTGCCAGCAACAACAACAACAACACCACCAACAACAGTTGCTATAGCTCTTGACAACAGCAAAAACAGTAACAACAACAAAAACAACAACAACACCAACAACAAAAACAATAATAATAAAGACAGCTGAAGCTAATGACAGTAACAAGAAAATATAATGCGCACAATTATTAGCAACAAATTCCATGGCATATAATAATTACGTATTAAATATGTTTGCATAAATATTATAAATAATTAATATTACAAGAATAACGAAGTCTGATGCCTTAACAAAATATGTTAGAAATATATTACAAATAATTATATACAAAAATATATTTAATTTATATTTATATTTAATTTATAAAAAAATGCAAAAAAAAATACATATATATATTTTTACAGATTAATAAAAATATAATTAAATATAAAATAATCAGCAATACGAGAACTGAATTAAATAAAAAATAAATTAA
>JBAMBR010006847.1:0-16399 GCA_037044475.1 Zaprionus obscuricornis
CATAAGCTTTTCTACTATAAAGCAAACTATTCATTCGTTTCTATATAGGTTTCGTTTTTTTTTTTTTTTTTCGCGTAAACTTAAAATCGAAAAAGAATTTGCAGGCAAACAAATATTATGTGTTAGTCGACTTTTTACATTTTTCTACACTGAAATGAGAGCAAAAGAAAATTTTTTAATATTTTATTAATATTTATATTTATACTTATATTTATTTTTTTTTTAATATATAATTAGCAAGGCATAAATTTTGCAAATCGTAAATTTAACTAGAATTTTAGAACGCACAGAGGCATGAAACAAACTGACAACTAAGTCCGAAAAGGGCTACAAAAAAAAGAAAGCGAACTGCTGGAAGAGTGTTAGCGCGAAAATTTCAAAGGAAAATTCAATTTTCAAATTAAAGTAGGCGTGATGAAAATGTCAAAATCTTCAGTACGAGATGTGGATGTAGAAGAAAATAAAATAAAACAGACCCTTGATTAAGAGAACACAATAAACAGAAGCTGAATGAACAGCAAAAACATACAAACACATACTTAACTAACGCCGTATGAACTGCACACTCAAAATACCCAACAAAAAAAAAATTTTTTTCAAATTCACACGCATATGTAAGTAGCATGACATAGATATAGACACAGTATATATATAATATATATACTATATATATGTATACTGAGCATGTCAGGCAATTTGCATTTGTCGTCTAATCAGCTTAACGAACTTTAACATTATTTTCTCTCTTCTCTTTTTTTTGGGTAGAAAAAGTTGAACAACCCTTTGAATTTTAAGACTTATGATAAACACACACAGGCATACATAGGAACACACACACACACGAATAGACTCACGTATACATATACGTATATATATATATATATATAATCCACTCTGGCTATACTTGAGCGCGTTTTAATGACTCTCTGGAGCACCCAAAACACATACGCAGCAAAAACCAGAAGCAAAAAGCTAAAGGAAATTGTTTGAAACGCAAGGAAAGCAAGCAAGTAATGAAAAGCAACCCGAACCACTGTAGAACCAGACCAGTTCAGACCAGACCGAACCTTTAATTATAGCCAACTTAAACCTTTTTTTTTTTTGGTCTTTCTTTTGCTTTTACCCGTTTATTGTGGACTTTTGCTTAAGAGGCAACACAAGCGAACAGCTTTACACAAAAGTCAAGCCAGGCAGCAGATGAAACTTTTTGCTATACTTTTTCTTTTTTTTTTTTCTTTGCGAGGCAATCAAAAATGTAGCAAAATTTTTATGCACTTTATTTGCGTAGGGTGAAGAAAAAACAAAAAACAAACTTGGACAAAAAAAAAAAAACCTTGTCTAAGCTGTAGCGATCCTTAACTTATTTTTATGAAAAAAAAAGAAGAGGAAAAAAAATTATGAAAACATCAAGAAAGAAGCGGCGCCAGCATGTTAATTAGTCAGTTTTCCTTTTCAGAAATGAAATTTGCTCTTTTTGACATTTTTGTTGACTTTAAAGAAGTTTTGTTTCGTTGTTTGTTTTTTTTTTTTGCTTTTTCTCGCCTTTTTTTATAAAAAAAAAATGAAATGCAGGAATAATGTTTTTTGCTTGTCCTTGGACAAAAGTCATTTTAACTGTTAACGTTGATATAGGCTCTGCAAGGGTCAAGGTAAAAAAGTGAAAACCCTTTATTTTTTTTTTTTTGTTTCTTGTGACGTTGCTGTCAGCACTAATTGAAGTTAACAACAAAATGCGCAGACAGCTAAAGCTCACAATTTCTCATACGTTTTGCAAATGGAAATTTATGTGGCGACACACTTAATTTATCAGATAGAAGTTTTGCTAGTTCGTTAGTTTTCTTACGTAGTAGGAAGAAAATAAAATGGAAATTTGTTAAAGTTCTTTTTTTTTGTGTTTTTTTTTATGTGACTGTGAACTTTGTAGTTTTGTACTTTTATATCTGCAGATACATATCGTTAAAGACTTTAACTATTGTTTTGGTTTTGTCGTAAACTTTACTCAAAATATACAAAAACAATTCTGTAGATTTGTAGCCTTTGAGCTACAAACGTAATTGTTGCATGTTGTTTACGCTGTAACACACAAAAAAAAAGTTGTGTCTATTCCCAACGTAACATAAAGCAAGTCAATAAAGTCGTAACAAATTCTTTAATAAACCGAAATGGAAGTTTTATGCCAACGATTTAATAAACATTTGCTAGGGCAAAAAGTAAATGGCAACGGAATGTTTTTTTTTGTTTCAAGATATTGGTGAGTAGATAGATAGAGAGAGAGAGAAACACACACACACACACAGACTTTTCTATGAATTATATACACGAGAGGCCAAAAGGCAGCAGTTTTAGAGACGTGTTTTTGCTTTATAATGATACTCTCCTTAACTTGTCACCTCAGTCGTAATCATAGTCGTAATCGTAGTCACACAAATTTCAGCTGAAACCACATGGCCAAATATAACGATGAGCCTCAGGGACACTATATAGTATAGCGTGGGACTCACAAACTCACAGACGGGCAATAAACTAGAGAACTAAGTGAATTATGTGCTAGGTTGCAAATAAAATGTGCACAAATTGTTTTAATAAGTAGCAGCCAGACACTTTATGCAGAAAGAGTAACTTTTCTTCGTTACTTTTTATTATTTTTTATATCTATAAAATAAAGCCAAATTATCAATCTGTGTTTGTCAAAGTGTTGAGCATCAAAGGTAAGCAAATAAAACTGATGAATTCTCTATTACACTCAACTTAAAGGTAAACAAATCCAATGACATTTTCTTCACTGTGACAATGTTGTTTTTTTTTTTTGTTTCTTTCTGTTTCAGGATCATAAGTTTCGGTTACCGTTGGGTATCTTTAAAGTTGAAAAATGTATATAAATAGCTGCGGCAACAGCAACAGCAGCCGAAATCACAAACAAGCATTAATTTGCATAATGTGTATACGACCAAAGGAAAGCAAAGACTGTCCGCAATAACAACAACAGCAGCAGCAGCAGCAATAACAACAAAAATGTGAAAAGAAAGAAACAAGAGAAAAACGACAAAATAAAATATATAAAAACCTAAACATTTTTCGTGCCTTTTTCATACAAGTATAAGTATTGTCGTTGGGGAGTCTAACAAATAGCAGTCTGCAGTGCGAGGCAATAGGCTGAAGGTTGAGGGGGTGAGTTCTCTGTGTTTCCTTAATGCATAATTTAACAGCTGGCGTTGGCGTGAGACGGCAATGTGAGGGTAAAGATGAGAGGTATAGCAACAGTGGGCGCGCCTGAAAGTAGGCATCAACAATCAACAACTGCGTGTTGTTATTCAAAGCACATAAAGCAAACACACGGCGTATACTCAACATACTGGTACTGGTACTGGTGCTGGCACTGGTATTTCTACTATTGCTGAGCCAAATGCCAGCTAACGAGGCTAAAACTGAGGCTGCGGCTAAATCAGAAATGAATAATGTGTATAGCGACTGTTCTTGAATTGAATTCCTTGATACAGGCACCAACATACACACACACACACACAAACCCATACACACACACACACACACACACTCACACAAAATGCACATAAACTTGGCTATAGAATTTTTTTTTCTCTCTTTACGTTTTGTCAATTTCGTAACTTGATTTTGTGTTTTTCTTATATTTTTTTGTATGCCGCAAAGTTTTTCTTTAACAATGTCACTAGAGCAAAAGGTTTCACATTTATACGCTATATTTCATAAAAAAAACGCAGGCCCAAACCAACACACACACATACACACACACACACACACACACATATTGACACACAAACACATAGAGTCAGCGAATGTAATGTAGCAAATGTACGCGGCAGTTTGAAAAGCGCGGCAATGGATAAAAACATTTTTTATATTTTTATATACAAAAATTTCATATAATAATTTTTTATGCGATTTTTTTTTTCTTTCTTTCAGAATTTTAGAATTTTATATATATATATAAATATATATAAAAATTTATATTTATATGTATATATGTATATATATATATATATATGTATGTATTGAATTTGTTAATATTTGGTTACAGTACGTTTGAGTACGAGCCAACAACTCGAACAACTATTTACAACTCCGCTTGAGTGTAAGTTTCAAACTCGACTGAAGCGTTGAGCGTTTTATCTTCGTCTTATATGCGTTCCCAAAACACTCAACATGCTGCCAATTGTGAGCGCAACTCAAATAACAACCTACGCTACACTCATCCTGAGTCATTTTTTCTTCTTCTATACTCAGAATTTCACTCGCTCTTTTACTCATTCTCATTGACAATTACACTACCCACCACTTTATACGCTGCTGCTGTTGTTTTATAGGTTTTGCTCAAGTGCGTAGATGATGTGTATGAGGCCCCATGAGTCCTCAAATTACAACAAGTTGTTACACTGGTGACAGCTGACACTCTTTTCGACAATATTACAATAATTAAAGCTTAATTTATGTATGAATTATTAATAGCTGACAATAAAATATAATCATATAAATATATAGTGTAAATATGTTGACAAAGGAAAGTCTACTTGATATTGTGTATTAAAATACACATTTTTTTTCTAGAACAATTAAATTTAAAATAATACAACAAAAAATTAAAATTAAATTAAAACACAATTTTTATATTATAGAATATAATAAAATGTTTACAAATTATTTTTAAATTAATTTTAAAATTGAAAAAAATGTTCATCAATTTATTTTCTTTAATAAAATAAAAATTCAATGAAATTTTCTTTACTTAAATTTTTTAGATATTATTTTTATTCATAAAATTATATTAATTATTAAATCAATTTAATTTCTAAAAAAATATAATAAAAACAATTTTTAAATAAAATTTGAATATTATATAGTATAATAAAATGTATAAAAATTATTTTTAATATAGTTTTAAAATGTGCATAAAATGTTAATCAATTTACTTTCTTTAATAAAATAAAAATTAAACTATATTTGTTTAGCTTAAATTTTTTAAAAAATTTTATTAAATTTCATATTCATTATACATATTATTTATTTATAATAATTATATCAATATTTATTTCATAATCAATTTAAGAATTTCAGAACTATATAAAAATATTTTTTTTATTTTGTTTTTATATATTATTAAATCGATGGTAAGTTGTAAGCAAGATTTAATACACATAAGTGCATTAATAACAAATCGAAGTACATTAAAAGAAATATGAACACAAACACAAACTCAAGGTCGATGGCGAAAGTTAACTCATCAATAGATCTACTACTAAGTATATAGTATGAAGTATGTACTTGGGAAATCCATTAGATGTGCGCTTAATTAAAGCAACTAATATTAATTAGTACGAACAGAATATATACGCGTATAAAACTTGTGGGTGCTAAGCGTAACATACGACTTCCTGGTAAAGCAAACATGTGCCAATGAAATATAATCCAGATGCTAACTTATAATTTGCAGACATCAATTTCAAAGGGTGAGCGAAATTTTGAGTGAAATTCATCAAGAATAATAACAACAACAATAAAAAAAATAGTGTGTGAGTAGAGAGATATTGTATGTATGTATATTTTCACTCGTAGAAGAGCATGTATAACCAACAACAAATTTCCGACCCCGCCCCGTTTTGCTGCCCACGCAACAAATATGTCGAGATCTGTATCCAATAGTTTGCCAACCGAATCCCACACATGTTCACCCACGCTATATCAAAAGTCACGCTGATTCGTTCAATGCAATAAAATGCTCAAAGGGGCATTGAGAGTATGCGATATTTCTCCTACAAAATGCGTTGGCGTTTTCGCTCAAATGTTGAGTGATTGTGTTTATAAATTCAGTCTAATAAAGGTTGGTAAAGGGCGGTGTCAAAGTTGACTCAAGATTTTATACTTTGTTTTAAAATTACTAAATAAAAAAAATGTTTAAACAGTTTTATGAAAATAAATTACAAATAATTTAATTATTTAAATAGCTAAAAATTTAATTAAAAATTATTAAAAATTTACAATTCATTCTTCATTTATATTATCGCTTCTTGCTTGCTCCAAAAATTTTCAATTCAAAATTTCAAATTATGCTTATATCATAAATTAACATAGCTTGATATAGGGGCCTATGCTATAAATTTGCTATAAATTGCAAGCTGTCACTTGTCTCTGCATTTTAGTTGCATTCTGTGACTATGAAATACTTTTGCTATTTTTTATTAATTTTACTTTTCAAAATTATACACTGTCTTCGCAATCCTTATCGTCGAGATATTGAACTATTATTGCATGAACCACGATCAGGAATTTATAGCAAAAATGATGCAGCCGCTGTGCAAGAACATTGGATAACACAAAAAGTTGATCATTTTGATAAAGATAATAATGAAACTTGGCAAATGGTGAGAAATTAATAAAAAAAAAAAAAATTAATAAATATATATATAAATTTATTTTTTTAAACATTTTTTTTCTTGCTAGTTTTAGCGATATCTGCAAAATGCCAAATAAGAGAAATTAATAAAAATAAATAAATTAATAATTTTTATATAAATATTTTTTTATATATATTTTTTTCTGCTACTTTTAGCGATATCTGCAAAATGACAAATACCATAAACCTCATGGTCCCATTTATATATTCGTTGGCGGTGAATGGACCATTACGCCAGGCTTGTTATGCACGGGCTTGACACATGATATGGCTGTGGAAAATGCGGGCATGTTGTATTACACAGAGCATCGTTACTATGGTCAGAGTTGGCCACACGGGTAAGTTAATTAATTTTGTTTAATTAACTAATATATAGGTATCATTTATTTATAGACAGAATTCATTGTCCTTGGAGAAACTAAAACATTTGACACTGGAACAAGCATTAGCAGATCTAGCATATTTTATACAATATCAAAAGTTACATGATGTCAATTTAAGCGATTCTAAGGTTATCTTAGTCGGTGGCTCATATTCTGGTAGCATGGTTACTTGGATGATGAAACTTTATCCGGAACTTATTGCAGCCAGTTGGGCATCCAGTGCGCCACTGCTGGCCAAGGCAGATTTCTATGGTAAGTTTTGGAATATATTTGATAATTAGAATCGATTTATATTTATTTATTTTTTATAATTTACAGAATATATGCAAATAGTTAAAAACTCTATAAATCTAAGCTATGGCCAAAATTGTACAGATCGCATTGAAAATGGAATGAAATATTTGGTTAAATTATTCGACAGTAATGAAACTTATGATTTATTTAAAGAACTTAATGCTTGTGAGAGTTATAATGCTAATGATTTACTGGATCGCATGACTTTCTTCAGTGGCATTGGAAATTATTTTGCTTTAGTCGTGCAAAGTTACAGGTAAAATAAGTTTTGGATATGCATGAAATTTTCTTTAACATTTGATTGGTTTTTGGCAAAAAAAAAGTGCGCAAATTCCTGAGCTTTGCAACACGTTGATGTCGTTGCATTCAAGCGATACGTTAGCTTTGCAACGATTTCTACAGTTGCTTTACGTGGATGCAACATGCTTGGATGGCTGTCAGTGTCAGGACTTTGGCTACAAGTCTATGCTACAAGTATTCGATGAACTTTCCGACCAAAGTTCTGGTAGTAAGTTTTTTTTCTTTGCGATTGTTAAAATTGTTTTTGTGACCGCAGCAATTCGCGGTTATGTTGGGAAATGAAAAATCAAAACTTGCTTTGCAGCACGCGCTTGGTTCTATCAAACGTGCAACCAATTTGGTTGGTATACCACAACCAAAAGCAGCAGCAGTAACGCCAGCTTAAACCACAATTCATCTAACGAATCCTTTGGTAACCAGGTAACTTTGTGTACTTTGAAAATCTGTGCCGTGATGTATTCGGAGCAAACAGTAGCACTGCAGTTGTCTTGCGGCTGGCATTGCACAATGAATAACCAATTTGGTGGATATGACTTTAGGAAAATGAAAGTTATCAACATCTAGTACATATAGTATATATATAGACTCTTATACATGAGAGGTTCATACACTTATCTCACTTATATCCAAGTGTCACTCAATTTGTCTCTGTTTACCCAGCGCCTACAAACAATTTCCAACATAAAGGAATTTACAAATTGGCGCACATGCGACCAGCAACAAGAAAAAAAGAACAAAACAAAGAAGAAGAAGTTGTTGTTGTTGTTTATTTAATAATATATGAAGACTGTTGCTTGTCATTTATATGGCTGCAATGCGATGGCGTAGAAATGACATGACACGCAGCTTGACCAGATTCATTGGCACACCGTCTCTAACATCAATGCTAGCCAAGTCCTCAACATGCGAATATCCTGCCAGAGGACACACAGAGAGAGAGAGAGAGCAAAGATTAATTAGTAAACGTGGCACAGTTCATAAAGTTAATTGGCACTATGTCGCTTACCTTCAATAACCATTGCCTGTTGGCCATTCTCTTGTTGTTGTTGTTGTACTCCAAGTGCACGCCATAGATCCAGCTGTCCATGAGTGAACACAACATGACGATAACTTTCATTTTGCCTAAAGTCATATCCACCAAATTGGTTATTCATTTGTGCAATGCCAGCCGCAAGCAACTCCGGTGTCTGTTTTGCTCCGAATACATCACGGCACAGATTTTCAAAGTACCACAAAGTTACCTGGTTACCAAAGGATTCGTTAGATGAATTGTGGTTTAAGCTGGCGTTACTGCTGCTGCTTTTGGTTGTGGTATACCAACCAAATTGGTTGCACGTTTGATAGAACCAAGCGCGTGCTGCAAAGCAAGTTTTGATTTTTCATTTCCCAACATAACCGCGAATTGCTGCGGTCACAAAAACAATTTTAACAATCGCAAAGAAAAAAAACTTACTACCAGAACTTTGGTCGGAAAGTTCATCGAATACTTGTAGCATAGACTTGTAGCCAAAGTCCTGACACTGACAGCCATCCAAGCATGTTGCATCCACGTAAAGCAACTGTAGAAATCGTTGCAAAGCTAACGTATCGCTTGAATGCAACGACATCAACGTGTTGCAAAGCTCAGGAATTTGCGCACTTTTTTTTTGCCAAAAACCAATCAAATGTTAAAGAAAATTTCATGCATATCCAAAACTTATTTTACCTGTAACTTTGCACGACTAAAGCAAAATAATTTCCAATGCCACTGAAGAAAGTCATGCGATCCAGTAAATCATTAGCATTATAACTCTCACAAGCATTAAGTTCTTTAAATAAATCATAAGTTTCATTACTGTCGAATAATTTAACCAAATATTTCATTCCATTTTCAATGCGATCTGTACAATTTTGGCCATAGCTTAGATTTATAGAGTTTTTAACTATTTGCATATATTCTGTAAATTATAAAAAATAAATAAATATAAATCGATTCTAATTATCAAATATATTCCCAAACTTACCATAGAAATCTGCCTTGGCCAGCAGTGGCGCACTGGATGCCCAACTGGCTGCAATAAGTTCCGGATAAAGTTTCATCATCCAAGTTACCATGCTACCAGAATATGAGCCACCGACTAAGATAACCTTAGAATCGCTTAAATTGACATCATGTAACTTTTGATATTGTATAAAATATGCTAGATCTGCTAATGCTTGTTCCAGTGTCAAATGTTTTAGTTTCTCCAAGGACAATGAATTCTGTCTATAAATAAATGATAACTATATATTAGTTAATTAAATAAAATTAATTAACTTACCCGTGTGGCCAACTCTGACCATAGTAACGATGCTCTGTGTAATACAACATGCCTGCATTTTCCACAGCCATATCATGTGTCAAGCCCGTGCATAACAAGCCTGGCGTAATGGTCCATTCACCGCCAACGAATATATAAATGGGACCATGAGGTTTATGGTATTTGGCATTTTGCAGATATCGCTAAAAGTAGCAAGAAAAAAATATATATATAAAAAATATTTATATAAAAATAACATTTATATTGAAAAATATTTATATAAATTTATTTTAATTTTTTTTTATTGATTTCTTACCATTTGCCAAGTTTCATTATTATCTTTATCAAAATGATCAACTTTTTGTGTTATCCAATGTTCTTGCACAGCGGCTGCATCATTTTTGCTATAAATTCCTGATCGTGGTTCATGCAACAATAGTTCAATATCTCGACGATAAGGATTGCGAAGACAGTGTATAATTTTGAAAAGTAAAATTAATAAAAAATAGCAAAAGTATTTCATAGTCACAGAATGCAACTAAAATGCAGAGACAAGTGACAGCTTGCAATTTATAGCAAATTTATAGCATAGGCCCCTATATCAAGCTATGTTAATTTATGATATAAGCATAATTTGAAATTTTGAATTGAAAATTTTTGGAGCAAGCAAGAAGCGATAATATAAATGAAGAATGAATTGTAAATTTTTAATAATTTTTAATTAAATTTTTAGCTATTTAAATAATTAAATTATTTGTAATTTATTTTCATAAAACTGTTTAAACATTTTTTTTATTTAGTAATTTTAAAACAAAGTATAAAATCTTGAGTCAACTTTGACACCGCCCTTTACCAACCTTTATTAGACTGAATTTATAAACACAATCACTCAACATTTGAGCGCAAAACGCCAACGCATTTTGTAGGAGAAATATCGCATACTCTCAATGCCCCTTTGAGCATTTTATTGCATTGAACGAATCAGCGTGACTTTTGATATAGCGTGGGTGAACATGTGTGGGATTCGGTTGGCAAACTATTGGATACAGATCTCGACATATTTGTTGCGTGGGCAGCAAAACGGGGCGGGGTCGGAAATTTGTTGTTGGTTATACATGCTCTTCTACGAGTGAAAATATACATACATACAATATCTCTCTACTCACACACTATTTTTTTTATTGTTGTTGTTATTATTCTTGATGAATTTCACTCAAAATTTCGCTCACCCTTTGAAATTGATGTCTGCAAATTATAAGTTAGCATCGGATTATATTTCATTGGCACATGTTTGCTTTACCAGGAAGTCGTATGTTACGCTTAGCACCCACAAGTTTTATACGCGTATATATTCTGTTCGTACTAATTAATATTAGTTGCTTTAATTAAGCGCACATCTAATGGATTTCCCAAGTACATACTTCATACTATATACTTAGTAGTAGATCTATTGATGAGTTAACTTTCGCCATCGACCTTGAGTTTGTGTTTGTGTTCATATTTCTTTTAATGTACTGCGATTTGTTATTAATGCACTTATGTGTATTAAGTCTTGCTTACAACTTGCCATCGATTTAATAAAATATAAAAAAATATTTGTATATAGTTATGAAATTCTTAAATTGATTATAAAATAAATATTTATATAATTATTATAAATAAATGATATAAATAATGAAAATAAAATTTAATAAAATTATTTAAAAAATTTAAGCTAAACAAAAATAGTTTAATTTTTATTTTATTAAGGAAAGAAAATTGATTAACATTTTTGCATATTTTATTGCCCAAATTATTTTATATTTTATTTTATTTTATTTTTATACATTTTATTATACTTTATAATATTAAAATTTTAGTTAAAGTTATTTTTTTTTATTATATCTTTTTTAGGAATTAAATTGATTTAATAATTTATATAATTTTATAAATAAAAATAATATCCAAAAAATGTAAGTAAAGAAAGTTTCATTGAATTTTTATTTTATTAAAGAAAATAAATTGATGGACCTTTTTTTAAAATATTTAAATTTAAATTTAATTTTAATATTTTATTATATTCTATAATATAAAAATTGTGTTTTAATTTAATTTTAATTTTTTTTTTTATTTATTTTTTATTATTTTAAATTTAATTGTTCTAGAAAAAAAATGTGTATTTTAATACACAATATCAAGTAGACTTTCCTTTGTCAACATATTTACACTATATATTTATATGATTATATTTTATTGTCAGCTATTAATAATTCATACATAAATTAAGCTTTAATTATTGTAATATTGTCGAAAAGAGTGTCAGCTGTCACCAGTGTAACAACTTGTTGTAATTTGAGGACTCATGGGGCCTCATACACATCATCTACGCACTTGAGCAAAACCTATAAAACAACAGCAGCAGCGTATAAAGTGGTGGGTAGTGTAATTGTCAATGAGAATGAGTAAAAGAGCGAGTGAAATTCTGAGTATAGAAGAAGAAAAAATGACTCAGGATGAGTGTAGCGTAGGTTGTTATTTGAGTTACGCTCACAATTGGCAGCATGTTGAGTGTTTTGGGAACGCATATAAGACGAAGATAAAACGCTCAACGCTTCAGTCGAGTTTGAAACTTACACTCAAGCGGAGTTGTAAATAGTTGTTCGAGTTGTTGGCTCGTACTCAAACGTACTGTAACCAAATATTAACAAATTCAATACATACATATATATATATATATATACATATAATAAATATAAATTTTTATATATATTTATATATATATATATAAAATTCTGAAAGAAAAAAAAAATCGCATAAAAAATTATTATATGAAATTTTTGTATATAAAAATATAAAAAATGTTTTTATCCATTGCCGCGCTTTTCAAACTGCCGCGTACATTTGCTACATTACATTCGCTGACTCTATGTGTTTGTGTGTCAATATGTGTGTGTGTGTGTGTGTATGTGTGTGTGTTGGTTTGGGCCTGCGTTTTTTTTATGAAATATAGCGTATAAATGTGAAACCTTTTGCTCTAGTGACATTGTTAAAGAAAAACTTTGCGGCATACAAAAAAAAAAATATAAAGAAAAACACAAAATCAAGTTACGAAATTGACAAAACGTAAAGAAAGAAAAAAAATTCTATAGCCAAGTTTATGTGCATTTTGTGTGAGTGTGTGTGTGTGTGTGTGTGTATGGGTTTGTGTGTGTGTGTATGTTGGTGCCTGTATCAAGGAATTCAATTCAAGAACAGTCGCTATACACATTATTCATTTCTGATTTAGCCGCAGCCTCAGTTTTAGCCTCGTTAGCTGGCATTTGGCTCAGCAATAGTAGAAATACCAGTGCCAGCACCAGTACCAGTACCAGTATGTTGAGTATACGCCGTGTGTTTGCTTTATGTGCTTTGAATAACAACACGCAGTTGTTGATTGTTGATGCCTACTTTCAGGCGCGCCCACTGTTGCTATACCTCTCATCTTTACCCTCACATTGCCGTCTCACGCCAACGCCAGCTGTTAAATTATGCATTAAGGAAACACAGAGAACTCACCCCCTCAACCTTCAGCCTATTGCCTCGCACTGCAGACTGCTATTTGTTAGACTCCCCAACGACAATACTTATACTTGTATGAAAAAGGCACGAAAAATGTTTAGGTTTTTATATATTTTATTTTGTCGTTTTTCTCTTGTTTCTTTCTTTTCACATTTTTGTTGTTATTGCTGCTGCTGCTGCTACTGCTGTTGTTGTTATTGCGGACAGTCTTTGCTTTCCTTTGGTCGTATACACATTATGCAAATTAATGCTTGTTTGTGATTTCGGCTGCTGCTGCTGTTGCCGCAGCTATTTATATACATTTTTCAACTTTAAAGATACCCAACGGTAACCGAAACTTATGATCCTGAAACAGAAAGAAACAAAAAAAAAAAACAACATTGTCACTGTGAAGAAAATGTCATTGGATTTGTTTACCTTTAAGTTGAGTGTAATAGAGAATTCATCAGTTTTATTTGCTTACCTTTGATGCTCAACACTTTGACAAACACAGATTGATAATTTGGCTTTATTTTATAGATATAAAAAATAATAAAAAGTAACGAAGAAAAGTTACTCTTTCTGCATAAAGTGTCTGGCTGCTACTTATTAAAACAATTTGTGCACATTTTATTTGCCACCTAGCACATAATTCACTTAGTTCTCTAGTTTATTGCCCGTCTGTGAGTTTGTGAGTCCCACGCTATACTATATAGTGTCCCTGAGGCTCATCGTTATATTTGGCCATGTGGTTTCAGCTGAAATTTGTGTGACTACGATTACGACTATGATTACGACTAAGAGTAAGAGTAAGAGTAAGAGTAGAAGTATGAGTATAAAGCGAAAAACACGTCTCTAAAATATTTGCCTCCCTTTTGGCCTCTGGTGTATATAATTTGGTCGAAAGTTGTCTGTGTGTGTGTGTGTTTCTCTCTCTCTCTCCCTGTCTCTCTCACAATCTGTTGAAACAAAAAAAAACATTCCGTTTGCCATTTTACTTTTGCCCTAGCAAATGTTTATTAAATCGTTGGCATAAAACTTTCATTTCGGTTTATTAAAGAATTTGTTACGACTTTATTGACTTGCTTTATGTTACGTTGGGAATAGACACAACTTTTTTTTTTGTGTGTTACAGCGTAAACAACATGCAACAATTACGTTTGTAGCTCAAAGGCTACAAATCTACAGAATTGTTTTTGTATATTTTGTGTAAAGTTTACGACAAAACCAAAACAATAGTTAAAGTCTTTAACGATATGTATCTGCAGATATAAAAGTACAAAACTACAAAGTTCACAGTCACATAAAAAAAAACACAAAAAAAAAGAACTTTAACAAATTTCCATTTTATTTTCTTCCTACTACGTAAGAAAACTAACGAACTAGCAAAACTTCTATCTGATAAATTAAGTGTGTCGCCACATAAATTTCCATTTGCAAAACGTATGAGAAATTGTGAGCTTTAGCTGTCTGCGCATTTTGTTGTTAACTTCAATTAGTGCTGACAGCAACGTCACAAGAAACAAAAAAAAAAAAATAAAGGGTTTTCACTTTTTTACCTTGACCCTTGCAGAGCCTATATCAACGTTAACAGTTAAAATGACTTTTGTCCAAGGACAAGCAAAAAACATTATTCCTGCATTTCATTTTTTTTTTATAAAAAAAGGCGAGAAAAAGCAAAAAAAAAAAACAAACAACGAAACAAAACTTCTTTAAAGTCAACAAAAATGTCAAAAAGAGCAAATTTCATTTCTGAAAAGGAAAACTGACTAATTAACATGCTGGCGCCGCTTCTTTCTTGATGTTTTCATAATTTTTTTTCCTCTTCTTTTTTTTTCATAAAAATAAGTTAAGGATCGCTACAGCTTAGACAAGGTTTTTTTTTTTTTGTCCAAGTTTGTTTTTTGTTTTTTCTTCACCCTACGCAAATAAAGTGCATAAAAATTTTGCTACATTTTTGATTGCCTCGCAAAGAAAAAAAAAAAGAAAAAGTATAGCAAAAAGTTTCATCTGCTGCCTGGCTTGACTTTTGTGTAAAGCTGTTCGCTTGTGTTGCCTCTTAAGCAAAAGTCCACAATAAACGGGTAAAAGCAAAAGAAAGACCAAAAAAAAAAAAGGTTTAAGTTGGCTATAATTAAAGGTTCGGTCTGGTCTGAACTGGTCTGGTTCTACAGTGGTTCGGGTTGCTTTTCATTACTTGCTTGCTTTCCTTGCGTTTCAAACAATTTCCTTTAGCTTTTTGCTTCTGGTTTTTGCTGCGTATGTGTTTTGGGTGCTCCAGAGAGTCATTAAAACGCGCTCAAGTATAGCCAGAGTGGATTATATATATATATATATATACGTATATGTATACGTGAGTCTATTCGTGTGTGTGTGTGTTCCTATGTATGCCTGTGTGTGTTTATCATAAGTCTTAAAATTCAAAGGGTTGTTCAACTTTTTCTACCCAAAAAAAAAAAGAGAAGAGAGAAAATAATGTTAAAGTTCGTTAAGCTGATTAGACGACAAATGCAAATTGCCTGACATGCTCATATACATATATATAGTATATATATTATATATATACTGTGTCTATATCTATGTCATGCTACTTATATTTGCGTGTGAATTTGAAAAAAATTTTTTTTTTGTTGGTATTTTGGTGTGAAGTTCATACGGCGTTAATTAAGTATGTGTTTGTTGTTTGTTCATTC
Organism: Zaprionus obscuricornis; assembly: GCA_037044475.1. Lineage (NCBI taxonomy): Eukaryota > Metazoa > Arthropoda > Insecta > Diptera > Drosophilidae > Zaprionus > Zaprionus obscuricornis. The sequence goes on from JBAMBR010006847.1 coordinate 15,890, forward strand.
AGCTTCTGTTTATTGTGTTCTCTTAATCAAGGGTCTGTTTTATTTTATTTTCTTCTACATCCACATCTCGTACTGAAGATTTTGACATTTTCATCACGCCTACTTTAATTTGAAAATTGAATTTTCCTTTGAAATTTTCGCGATAACACTCTTCCAGCAGTTCGCTTTTTTTTTTTTGTAGCCCTTTTCGGACTTAGTTGTCAGTTTGTTTCATGCCTCTGTGCGTTCTAAAATTCTATTTAAATTTACGATTTGCAAAATTTATGCCATGCTAATTATATATTAAAAAAAAAATAAATATAAGTATAAATATAAATATTAATAAAATATTAAAAATTTTTCTTTTGCTCTCATTTCAGTGTAGAAAAATGTAAAAAGTCGACTAACACATAATATTTGTTTGCCTGCAAATTCTTTTTCGATTTTAAGTTTACGCGAACAAAAAAAAAAAAAAAACGAAACCTATATAGAAACGAATGAATAGTTTGCTTTATAGTAGAAAAGCTTATG
>JBAMBR010006848.1:0-11405 GCA_037044475.1 Zaprionus obscuricornis
GTATTTCGGCACTAGGTGATAAATCTAAAAGAGTTTCACATGTGCCGTATCGTGACTCCAAGTTAACACGGCTTCTACAGGATTCACTAGGAGGAAACAGTCAAACGCTTATGATCGCTTGTATATCTCCAAGTGATAGAGACTTTATGGAGACATTGAATACATTGAAATATGCCAATAGAGCGCGTAATATAAAAAATAAAGTTCAAATTAATCAGGATCAAAGCTCTCGAACTATTTCGTCACTACGAAGAGAAATAGCTGCCTTGCAATTAGAACTTTTAGAGTATAAGCAGGTATTAAGACATTTTAAGTTAAAATCTAATTGTAAGTTGTTTGCATTTTGTAATATAATTTTGCTTATAGGGTAAACGTGTATTAGATGCCCAAGGAAATTCTTTAATATCGGACACATTCTATGAGAACTCTATGCTATTGGCTGATAACAAACGATTACAACAAAGACTAAAATCCATGCAAGAGACTATTAATATCTTAACAGATCGCAATGCGCAGCTTAAACTGGAAAAACAAACACATGAATGGTCTAAAGACGAAGGTGCTGATTTGGCAGTTACCAATTTGGTTGGAAACTATTTAAGTGAGATTGAAAAGTTGCAAGCCAAAGTAATTGAATCGGAAGATATGTGCCAGCAATTACAAAAATTGAGTTCGACAGGAAATTCTCCACGTGTCAATAAAAGTGCTTATGATGGTAAGCAAGTACATATTTACAAGTTTACATACGTATGAATTATTTATAATTTTGAAATGGGTTTTCTTCTGGTTTTTACAAGATCCAAATGTTATTATAAATTTAGCTAAGAAAGGCTTGAAAAAAGATCGAGAACTTTTAATGTCACGCTCGTTGCCTGGAATACCAAATGATAATAATCAATCAATAGAATATGAATTTTCCGACAGTGGGAGTGATTCAAACGGTATGTGTTTAAAATTTATATGCATTATTATCTTTAAATATTTATATAATAAATCATATTCATTTACAGAGATGGAAATGGAAGAAAATTTAAATGAAATTAATTCAGATATTGAAATAAAAACTAAATTAATTGAACAATTAGAATTATCACAAGAAAGAATTCAACTTCTACGGCAACATTATGAAGAGAAACTTACAGCCTTAACGTCAAAAATTTTTAACACGCAAAAGGAACGGGATGAAGTTATTGCGAATATGGGTTAGCTTAAATATATTTCTTAAATTTGAGATATATGAATATATCTTTATATTGTTTTTATTGGCAGTTACGTCGACAAACCATCCAAAAGAAAATTTAAAAACAGTTAAAATGGAATATGAACGTAAATTAAATGAAATGAATCGTGAAATGAAACGATTGCAACAAACTCAACGTGAACATATCCGACAACAAAAAGAGCTGAAAACACAAGAAGTAAAACTGCAAAATCTACGAATGGAACTAAATGAATTAAAATGTAGCAAGGTTAGTTTTCGTAAAGTTATTTGATAATACTTATTAACTTAAAATTAATATTTATCCTTTAACTTTATTTATATTATTAAACATTTCATTGTTTTGTATTTTTTAGGTACGACTAATGAAAAAAATATCTGAACAAACGAACCGACATAAAGAGGAAAATATAAGGAAAACTCGTGAAATTGCTCAATTACGTAAGGAGCAGCGTAAACAGACGAACGCAGTTTTAACTTTACAAGCAAAAATGAATGCCAAGGAACAAATTCTAAAGAGAAAGTCAGAGGAAGTATCTGCACTTCGTAAAAGCCAGCGTGGTCTTGTGTTCCAAAAAATGGCTAGGCAATCAGTATTGAAAACTGGACAGACACGTTCGCCGCATCATCGCTGGGAATCTTTATCTCGCTCTATATTACATTCAGCCAGGAATAAACAGTTAATAACACAACTGGAAACTGAATTGGAGCGCTTAGTTAAAGAGAGAGAAGAACTTTGTAGAGAATTGAAACGTGTTCAAGATCCACAACTCATTGAAAAGGGATCAGAATACTCAAACGAAGAGGATAATTTAAAAACAAATATAGGATACTTACAAGAGAATATTGAACATGTTCAAAAAGCTATAATGGAATTTGAGGATGTTAAGGATCCAGCACAAAGTGACTCAAATAAAATTCAATCCATTTTTGACGCTATCAGTTCGATAGATGAAGCAAAATACTTACTTCAGAAATTATCTGATAATGCTATATTTATGACATGCAATTCATCTATGATCGAAAGTCGAATGCAAGAACATGAAGCTTTACTTAAAGAAGCACAACATGAAAGCAGCGTACAGCAACAATTATTACAATATTTTCTGTCGAACAATACTAATGTTCAAATTTCTGATCTATTTAATTCATTAAATCTTGATGATAAGCTTAACTTAAATAATTTAAATCGCAGTTGGTCGCAAAAGTCTTTAATCAGCAATGGAACCTATGATATTCCACGATCCGAGGCACTGGAATATCAATTATTCACTGATGACTATATATCTCAAAGTAGGTGCACATCACCAAGCTCAAACCTGGACAAGTAAGATATAATTTCTAAAATATTTATTTATTTTAATGTTTCTGAATATTCTTAACAAATATATAATGTAGATGTAGTTTGCACTCATAAAATTAGCATTTAAATTTTATTAAATATACATTTACATTACAAAACTAACATATTTTACATTCTTTACATGATCCAAGTCAAATTCAAAAGATTATAATTCCATTAAAAAGGAATGCAGTTTATTCATCAATCAATCAATATTTTGAAACCGTATGCAAGTCTCCGGACTGTTAACAATGCGAAAAGTTAGTAATCCGAAATATATAACATTTTGTAATTTTTTGAAAATTTCTTAGCACTTCCGACAAAAGTCCAAAGATTAGAGGACGTACCGCCAGACAACAAGATTTACTCTTTGGGGAAACTGGATATCCTAACTAATGCTTTGGTGTTGCACAAGTAAGCACAAGAATACTTGGAGTAAATTACGTTATAAAATACCGTATATTTTTGAAATTGTTTTAGTTTCAACAAAAAAATGTGAAATTTGTAAACTAGATATACGTTGTTAATGGTAATATAAAAATATAGAATTTTTTTTCCAAACTAGACTATATTTTCATTTCGTTTGTCGATATATAATATGAATCCAGTTTTGCCAGAACTCTAATCTTCAGAAACAAACAACATACGAAGGATAACAATTTTCTTGGTATTAAGGATGCAGTCATTGCGTTTGCTTAACGACATTAAAATACCATCTATCCTTGAATAAAATATAACTAAATCATATATAAAGGCTACTTACGCCGCCTTTTTGCGTGCATGTGTGCTTGTATACACTCGGGAGCACAATGACAGTCTATGAAGCACAGCTCCAAACCCAGAGGACATTTTTTCTAAAACGGTTTCGGAGGTTACGGTACTCCCTGTAATAAAAAAGCCTGGGTACCATAGCAGAGTCGCCTGTAAAAAACCTCTGATTTCCGAAGTCAATAGGCAAAATTGTCTATATTTTGCAACTAAGCTTATTTTAAAGCCCCAGGCTTCTGGAATCAAATTATATTCTTAAACGGGAGTATGTTTTGCATCTTTGGGATCAAAGAAAAAGTTTTAGTATGAAAGCAAAGAATAGAAGCATTGAACAAGGAAAATGCAGTCTGAACTAGTTAAGCACGATTGAAGTGGCAGAATGGTGTGGGGGTGTAAGGCAATTGGGGATTTTTTTTAATCAATTATGAATCAAGGTATATATATAAACATTTTGGAAATCTATTGAAAGGAATGAGACGAAAAATCGGGCCTTTCAACGTGAATTTTGGTCTCAGCGGCACAACAACCTAAAGCCTACGGCACATAATATAAAGCTATGGCTGCTGTATAATGTCAAAAAACAGTTGGGAAAATATCCTCCAGAGCTTCTCCGGAGCTCAATCCTATTTATGGGGTCTTCTAGAAAGAAAGATCCGGAAGTACACTGTTACTTCAAAGTATGGTAATGGTGGAGGATTGGCTCAAAATTACTACTTCAGAAACATTAAAACTTGTAAATTCAATGCCAATATGTGTAGGTTAAAGTAGGGGTGTACGCAGACATTTGCATGTACATTTTTAGTAGAGTGAAACTTAAACTTAAATATAAAATATATTGAATTGTTAAACAATTCTGGAAAAAATGTAATATTAAAGAGAACAAAATGTAGTTATGTTTAAAAAAAAATAGTTAAAAATACATATAAATAACTTAAAAATTTGCGTTTGAAGTTGTATTTTAAGTTTTTTTTTAGGTGTACGCAGTTTTGTACTGCCGAGTGGCTCACAGCTTAAAGTATGCACATCATACTCTAAACTTCAATACAATTTAAATTATTAGACGTACTGGAGCAAAGAGCAGGTCAGCATAAGTGAGCGTGACGAGTAAGAGCTACTATAGAGAGCTGTTTCATCAGAAGTTTTCTTTTCGAGACATATGTTAGTAGATTTTATATTTGATACAGTTATATTTAATTCAAGGGTACAGGGAATTTTAATACATGTGCACGCGATAATATTTATAATTGTTCCACAAAATCTATTACAATTAAAATTACTTATATTAAAACAAAATAAAGAAAAAATAAAATTATATTCAAAAGAACAACCAAATGATTAAAAATTTTATAGAATAATCTTATCTCTTCCATTTATAAATCCTATACTGGAACTGTTAAATTATTATCTGTTTATTATGATTATGTTTGGGTTATATAGTAATATAATTTATCATACAGTATATAAGATATATAGTAATAATATATATGTATGCAGTTACCTTCACGAGGAGAGGACAAAGACCAATAAAAGTGAGCATCAATCCAACTTGAAGCAGGACGGGCAATATATGTCATATTTGATCGTCGACTAGCCAAGTAAATTTGTGTTAAGAAGCTGTCGTCATCACAATAACGTCCAGAACACACCTAATTTTGATTTGATGTATTTGCATAGTTTAAACTTAAAATTTTTGCATCAAAAACGGAACATAAACGCTTTTAAAGAATTTATTTAAGAGGCCGTCATTACTCTGAAAATTGTCTGATTTTTTACATTTCATGAAACATCATATATCTAACCGATTATCCTCCTTTCATTTTAAATCCAATGTAAATAAACCGACAAAACAAGTTACTTGCAACATGAATCCAATACTCTACTCTATTCTACAATATGCTACTCCCGCATACAAAGTAAAGGCACTCTCTGCCGGTATATCAGAAAGTAAAATTACTTATATTAAAACAGAATGAAGAAAAAAATTATATTGAAAAGAATAATCAAATGATTAAAAAATTTCTAAAATATTCTTATCTGTTCCATTTATAAATCCTATACTAAATCAGTTAAAAGTTCTGAAAAAAAACCTCTGCGATTTCGAAAGGGATTCCGTTGCTGAAAGATATTTAAAAAAAAAAAATTTCGGGTGAGCAGGAATTTTCTTGTTAGTTTCGTCAGAGGTCAAAAATAGTGTCGATTGTTTTTGGAAGATTTTCAGAAATAAAAGTTAATAAAAGTTCATCTAGATTTTAATCCAAATTTTCTTAAATCGCTGTATTTTCAAGGAGAGGTAAAATTGATAGTTTTAAGCATTGATTCCAAATTTAAACCTTATATAAATCTACCGGGTCTGACACCTAATTAATTAATATACCTTAAAACATTATTAAATTTTTTGGAAAATTGGAATTGCGCTTAAACAATTAAAAACTACTTATTTTTTCATTATTTATTAGCAGTGTATATCTATTTACATAAAATATTGGTTAAAAGTTATCACACCTTAGCCAGTTTACATACATATACAATTTTCAGAAAAAAACAATTGTGTTGCATTCAATTGTACATTTTTTTTTACCAACAAAAATATATTGTACCTACTTTTATCAACACAAATATAAAATAACAGCATAAAAATGTCAAACCTAAGCTATTTTGATAATTTTGAGTTAAATGAGATTTTGTCTGAAATATTTTGTAATATTCTTAACATTAAAAATTATCTAACCCCAGATAAAGATGTTTCTTGTTCGCCATTTTCTAGGTGTTGAGATTCAATTCGTGTATTAGTTTGCGGTGCACCTGAAAACAAGTTGTTATAAATTATTATTGTTATTAATATTATAGTAACAATTACTTACCAATATAACTGAGAAGAACAGGCAAAAAGATAAGACCATGAGTGGCACCGATAACAACAATTCCAAAATACATGCGGAAATAAAATACTTGAAAAATTTGGCTTTTCGCGAAAGCTAAAACTAATATTCCTGCAAACTTAGTAAGTGTTATGCCTGAAAATATTGAACTGCCCATTTTAGATAAGCTATCAGCTGCCCTATTTACCTGGCTAGTTTCCTTTGATAGTGAAAAACTGTGCACAAGATGGGAACAAAATTCTACTGAGATCCCTACAGCCATAACCAGATTTACTAAAGACACAGCATTTAAAGATATGTTCCAAAAAAACATTAGACCCCCAAGGTTAACGACAATCATTGTTATTGTGATTATCACAACCAGAGCGGAATGTATATCAAAGCCCATTAAAATAAATGTAACTATAAAAATGGAAAGTATGGAAATTCCCATGCTTTGTAATGTGTCTGACCACATCGTTAAATATTGTTCATAAAATACGTAAAATACTGAGTAAGGAAATACTTCGACTTTTAAGGCAAAATCTATGGATACTCCATTTGAAATAAGCCTACTTTGCAACATTTGTGTGATATTATCTGAAATTGTTCTAGCCGATTCTAATGCTAGATAATAATCTGCAGATGTTTTTAAAATGGAATGATAGGCCATAAAATATGAAGAATTCACATTGAGCGACTTTTTAACATTGTTGTATCGCACCGCACCGCCATAGGCTGCGTGACCGGCTTTCACACATGCATCATCTGGGTTATCTTTTAAGAAAAATGGTAAATATTTTCCAAAATCATGCTCATCTGGTCGCTGAAGTGTATTCTTTTGTATTTTGCAGGCTTTGCAAGAAGTGTCTGGAATATAAAGTTAAATTTTAGTACGATTATGTTTGGGTTTATAAATATAGTAATAATATATAGTTACCTTGATGAGGACAGAAGCTTCCATCTTCTGGTTTATACATGCAACAAGAGGAGGACAAAGCCCAATCAAAGTAATCATCAATCCAACTTGAAGCAGGGCGGGCAATATATGTCATATTTGATCGTCGACTAGCCAAGTAAATTTGTGTTAAGGCGCTGTCATCATCACAATAACGTCCAGAACACACCAAATTTTGATTTGATGTATTTGCATAGTTTATATCTCCTTTTAGTACAAAATATACTGGCGGCCCAATATTAAGATGTTTGTTCAATGATTTAAAATAATGTAAAACAAAACTATCTTCGGGCATCGCTAATTCTTGATCAAGACCAATATTAATTTTTGGAACAATGGCTATACTAGCACTGAACCAAGCGAAAAACAGCACCATTATAAACGCTCTGACAACTTTTTTCATCAAAAATGGAACATAAACGCTTCTAAAGAATTTATATAAGAGGCCGTCATTACTCTGAATATTGTCTGATTTTTTACATTTGATGAAACAACATATATCTAAGCGATTATCCTCTTTTCGTTTTAAATCCAATGTAAATAAACCGACAAAACAAGTTATTTGCAACATGAAGTCAATAAGTAAAGCTACTCCCGCATACAAAGCAAATGCCCTCACTGCAGGCATATCAGAAAGTCCGCCAAGAAAGAAGCAACAACTTTCACTTACAGATGTTAACAACATACTTGGACCTACTCGTCCTAGAACGCGTCCAACCTGCTGTTCAATTGTTTCGTTAGGTCGGCGCTGATCTCTTTGATATGTCTGGACAAGAATAAAAATATTATCGACTCCAACAGCTAGTACTAAAAATGGTATGACTTCGACTATAATTAAAGTTGCTGGTAATCCTATATATCCAAATAGACCTACAGAAGAAACTACAGATGCTAAAACTATAATAACGCCACCAATGCCTAACGTTATTTTACTATCAATTAATGATCGTTTAAGTTCCTGTACATGTCCTAAGGATATCGCAATATAAATGAACATGATAATATACGATACTAATATTGTTAACACGTCTGATTGTGATTCTCTATTCAACTCATCTTCAATAGATCGTTCAGATGTAAATGCAATATCCATCGAAGCGCTCATATTATTTTTTATATAGTTTGTCATAAACTCAACATATGTTTTTTCCCATTCTAATGCACGAACCAGTTGACTCTTATCATGATGATTTTTTACTAAAAATGTCAGAATTATAGCATCCGCAAGTTCATATTTTGTACTCCCTGTCAACTGATCACCAGGTTTAAGAAATCCGCCTAATGCTATTGCAGGATCTACTGGTCCACCGTAAGAGGCTAAACATAAATACGGATTGCTAATGCACTGATACAATTCGTCCAAGTACGTTACCTAAAATATATATAATACATGAAATTGGTATTAATTTCTCTTCTAAGAACGTGAATTGCACTATCCATGCTTACGTTAAATCCATTATCTTCTTCATTATAATCTAGACGCTCTATATCATCTTGAAAATAACCCCATATCGATTGAACAACACAATCAGAAGAAGCCACAGTACTATTGTCATCTTTCAATGGAGCGTAGCAAATATCACTTAGTGTTGTTCTATTCGCAACGAGTGCTTGTATTTTTTCTTGCAACTCTAGAACATTTGCCAAAAAATTTTTATCAAATACAGGACCAAATTTGATTGGTCCATTCGATGTATTATGTATGATATGTGGAAGGTTAACGGCTTTAATTATAATCTATATAAAATAAATGTTTATATATATAATATATATAATAATTATATATATATTATCGAATTATAGAGAATGTATTGTTATACCTGTTCAATTCTAAAGAATGGCTCAAAAGTCGAATCAAAGAATTCTCTTTCCATTCTTGATTTGGAAGTAGGTGAAGCCCAGAGTTCAACTGGGTCTGTAGTTATTTTTACCAGCGTTATGCCATATCCCAGTATTAAAACAATACCAAGACCTCCAAACAAAGTGATCCATGGATAATTCGCAAAGAACGTACCCCATCGAGTGAAAAGGTTTTCTAAGAAAAACTCTGTACCTGCTCCAAGCTTTTCAAAATATCTTGGTTGCTGTCGATACATAGAATCTTCTGTTGTTCCATCATTTTCAACTTGAAAGTCTTCTAAAATTATTTGGAAGCCATTAAATTAATAAATAAAATCAATCAACTATATAAATTTTACAATTTGGAGTATATAAAATAATTTCAAGAACTAAACTGCAAAGCTGCTTACTCAGAATGATTGTATGTAGTTACTCACCGTTAATAGAGTCTTTAGTAAATAAAAATGATCCCATAAGGAAAACAAGCGTTCCAACAGTAAAAACGACAGTCATAATAACTGTAAAGGCATCAAATCCACCTATTTTAAAGTTTTCGGGTTTTGGGGTAACATCTGGTGCCTTCGGGCATGACAAGTCGCAGTCTACGCATGAGCACGCAGGAAGCTTACTCTATAAAAAAAAAGCCTAATATAATTTATGTTTTATATACAGTTATTTCGTAATCAATTTGTATATCAAAACCCTAAATAGTTAGCATGAGCGATTCGCTTGAAATATTCTTTAGTTTTTAATATACCCAATAGAGGGTATAATAAACTTGACACACAGGCGTGATCGATCTCATAATGTATATATACTCTTGCTCAACAGCCGAGTCGATTGGACCATGTCCGTCTGTAGGTCTATATGATCTGTTCAATTTGGTTCAGGTGAGATCATAAACATGGAAGTGATGCAACTTTCAATTTGTTCTTCCATGCCATTACGAATTACAGGGATTAGATTATTATGAATAAAATTTTGATTTGGAGACTGCAGAAAGAGTTTATAGGCAACTTATATTATTAAAAAAGATACTTACATTTATTGCTTCATTGCAAGGAGTAGTTTTAGGGTTTACTGGTGTAAATCCATTGTCTTTCGAGTTCGTGTGATGTTGTATATATGTTATTTGAAATGGGACATACACATTATTTTTGTCACCCATAAAATTAAACCATTTTGTGGGGCTGCAACGTGATGCAGGATATGCGCCGCACATTAAATCTAATGCTAATTGACCAGTTTGTGGCACAGACACCTAAAAATATATATTGTAATATATAAAAAAAGTAGCATATATGCAGAAAGTAGATCTTATAATTCAAACATAATAATATAACTAACCTGAGAGCATGACTTGTAAGTTTTGTTGATGTATTCTTCCGTTATATGTAGATCCAAAGAAGATATATACTGAACACCTGGAAATAAGAGATTCAATATTTAAAATGGTTTTGCGAAAATTACGTGCAATTATAAAAGTAAAGCTTGAAGCGAAATACAATTCATATTAGTACCTTTCTTATTTTCCTTAACTTCGACTACTTTAGCAAATTTAGATTGTACTGGGGAACATGTAAATTCGCAAATATGTCGAAGCAAGTTTGACATGCATGATGGACAACGATCAAGTATAGCCGCAGCAAGTTTCACATTTTTATTTAATATTTCCACCTTTACATAAAATAAGAAAAAATAAATAGTTTTTAAAGGTGATTTACTATTTGCCGATACAAGGTTTGATTGATTATCCATTACCTGTTGACTGTTGCAGCAAAAATTCTTTTGCCCAGACTCAAGTAAAAATCCACATCGTTCTTGTAGTAATATTAGTCCATCATCAGTCATAACTTTTGGTGTGCCGTTGTAGGAACAATATTGATTATGCTTAAATTCATCGATATTACATACTCCATACCATACACAATCCTATAGAAAGTTATAAAATTAAGAACTAGGCGATTATATCTCAAAATTTACAAATTATTATTTGCATAATACTATTCCATTATGTAACAAACCTGTTTCGATGCTCTAAATAGAGAAAACAGAAATATAATTGTGAATAGTCTCATTCCTGTGTGAAATAGAATCATTTTTCTTTGTCCGTTTTAATCAATGTATCTATAATAAAACAATTATACACAGATTACAAAATGTATATATCGTTCTATTGAGTTAACAATAATATCTAAAATTTCTCAGAAACTGCACATATTATGTGTGATACTCAGCAAATCAAACAGAATTTATATTTGACTAAAATCAATTTTTGTGAAACCTTTTCCCGAGATACATTTGTATGGACTACATAAACTTATCTAAATTTCAAATCTTAAGTTATTCAATTGTAATAACCTGATACATACAGTTTCATCACTACATTACAAAGAAAAAAATAAAAAACACGAAGGCTAA
>JBAMBR010006849.1:0-16990 GCA_037044475.1 Zaprionus obscuricornis
AGATTTTAACTTAAAATGTCTTAATACCTGCTTATACTCTAAAAGTTCTAATTGCAAGGCAGCTATTTCTCTTCGTAGTGACGAAATAGTTCGAGAGCTTTGATCCTGATTAATTTGAACTTTATTTTTTATATTACGCGCTCTATTGGCATATTTCAATGTATTCAATGTCTCCATAAAGTCTCTATCACTTGGAGATATACAAGCGATCATAAGCGTTTGAACTGTCTCCTCCTAGCCGTAGCCCGTCAGGAGCCGTGCTCAAAGCTTGGAGTTTCACCGATACGGCAGCATGTGAAACTCTTCATTAGATTTACCTAGCCTCGTGCAATACAATTACCAGAGCGAGAGTTCACGAATTTATAGAGATTCCTTCTCTTGCACGTTCTCCAGTTGCCAAAGTACGCTTCAATCGTTCAGAACCAGCTAAATCCACAAAATGGAACTTGGACGTCAAAGTCTCTACATCATTATCAGTAAAATCATTTCTAGATGCAAGGACATGTTGCCTGCGCACAAACAATGTGAACACAGCATGCGATCGTGAAGACAAATCATTCATTTTCGTTGAAGCTGTTGTACGTGCCAAAGCGCCTTGTTGAAGTAATCTGCAGTAAAATACATTAATTAAAATAATTAGTAATATAATCAGCTTAGTACTCACTTAAGTGCATCTTGAGGTTCGTTTATTGGTTTGATTGTAGCGCCAGAAACCGTTATTTGTCCGCTTCCACTTTCATGTATTTTAAAAGTTGAATTTTTATTAAATGGATCCAAAAGGTCGATAATATCCTCGTTGTATAATTCTATAAACTGAACAGCTACACTAAATTGTGAGTTGGAAACAGAGACATCTTTATTCTCGGATTCTGAATATTGCATTCCTTCAATACCAGCAAAGATATGTCGGATTGCTCGGGGAATTATTCCAAGTTGATGGTCGCTGGATGCATGATCGAATCCTGTTCCCATTGTGTATGTCTTGCCTGAGCCAGTTTGACCATACGCGAGTACGGTAGCATTGAAACCATGTAAAGTGCCCGACACCAATCGATCTACACACTCCGTGTAAATATCACACTAATAAGATATATGACATTACCGAGAAATCAAACAAATATTGAGTATAGATATTAAATCACCTGATTTGAGTCAACGTTATAAACATAATCAAAAGTAAAAGCTTTATCCGACCCCAAAACAATTTGTTGTTCGCCCGGAGTTACCGTAGTGCATACTCGACACATATCAATTAACTCTCTTGAATTTTGAGGTCGAATTCTAAAAATAAAAAATAAGGCATGAGAAAAAGTCGTAAGTAATTAAAAAATAAATATATTTTAGCAATTGTAAAAGATGCAAAGAAAACAAATTCATCACGACAATTTATACTCTATTATACAGATATACTTACCTTACTGCTACACGAACTAAACAATCTTTGTCAGCGGAATCAGTTTCAGCTGCCATGATGGATGAGGATACTAAAATAATAAACGATTTAAAAATAAATATGTAAAGTTTTAGTTCGTAAAAATAATATTCTATATTTTTATTTTTATTATATTTAATAATGTACACAATCTTCTTTATAGAAACTACTAAATAGTTGCATTTGCATCTAAAATTTACCAATTCTCTTCTACTCAGAGTTTCATCTAATATCACAGCAAGTTGGTGGCAAGATTTACATTACGCTTCATGTTGTATCTTTCGCTAAGATTCACTTATTTATTAATTTCCTTAGTTTATATTAATTTTACAAATTCAATAACTACAGCCTAAAGATATACTGTGTCCAAACATCATCATTAACACATGTAATGTGATGTGTGGTAGATGTTTTGATCTCTGTAAACTTCTTTTTAATAAAACATGAATCGATAAAACATGGTCAGAATTGCTGCAATCACCAATAGAATCGGATTTTTTGCCGTTCAAAATCTTAAAAGTTATCAAATGGGATTCATTTCTATTTGCAAAAGTTGAACGAGTTTATGGAATTTTATTTGACATTCATCGAAGAAATGATAAATTCCACATATGGTTCTTTACTTAGTCATCGTAATTTGTATTTTTAAGTTCGAAATATCTCAAACTATATGTAAAATATAAAGGCCTTAAAAACAGAACATTTATTTAAAACTTTTAAAATTAGCCTTGTCTTTAACCAAATAAATTTGAAAAGAATGTGTTTGACAAAACCCAATAAATTAAATAGCTCTATAGCGACAAACCTTGAAGTCTGTATAAATCAACCAAATAACCAGAAAAATATGGTCGAATAATATGCAAATATTAAAATATATATGTATATATTTGCTCGTAGAGACATGTACAAATAATATGAAAAGAAATGGAAAACAGGGTATTTTCTAGTTGAAAGTTCTTGACTAAAGTATTTATGTTATAAATGAATGGATGAGTACGAATTTACAGGTTTTGATTTTAACATTTTAATGCATTCTAATTAAATAAATACAACAAATTGCAGCTTAAACTTACTTACATACAAACAGACGTAAAACGTATATTTATATAGTCAACTCAAGCAATTAGACACCTGCTGCTTAATTTAACGTTTTCAATGTTCTTATATTCTTGATCACGATATATTTGGACTTAGTTAACATTAACGTTACGTACCTATAAGAAGATATTATATTATTGATGTTTAAATATACACAAACTTATTTACAATTGATTTTTTAAGATAAACAGCTCATAAGTACGATTAGTTTTACACACGCATATACAGATGTAAACACACAACAGCTGACTTCAGCTGATGACATTAGGGATGGGAAACACATTGATATTCACTTGTGACTTATAACGCTCGGTTTCCAAAATCCGATTTTTCTTTTTATATTTCAAGTTATTTGGGAACATGTTATTTTTGCCGATTGAAAAGCGGACCATTTTTTCAAAAATTAAAAATATTTTTTAAAAAAATATATGCAAGAAATTAATATCTATAGGAATGCATGAATATTGAATATTTTCATATATTTCAGATTTACATTAATTGAATCAAAAATGTATCCACACATTTATCGAATTATCGATTTACTTACATATCTAAGTTAACATAGTTGAAAGCTGCTGAAATCCAATATTGCTACTTATACAACTTATGAAATTATTAAACACATAAAACGTTAACACATTGCAAGTATGATGACTCAAGGATATGAACTAAACTTTAAGGGGAAGAAAAGTACATTTTATAATATATACACTTTTTAACTTTCATAATAATATCATACCACTAATTTTATAGCTTCGGAAAAGATATCTGAAAATATTCATATATTTGCCAATGATCCATCTTTGGCTTTCTTTCGGATACAGGTAATGCATAGTAATGAACAGTAATGTACACAACAATAATATGCAAATCTATAGGAACACATTCGTAAAGTTCTACCAGCAATTTTGGAGAAACGAACGGAAGTGCTTAGCTTACAAAGCAGTTTGCAAGGACATTGCTATGATATGGAATATGGTGTACAAGCACTTAAGTCAATAGAAAAATCTGAAAAAACTTTTTACAATATACAAGAAATGATTAAAACATCAATTTTCCTTAAACAACAATTAAAATATGAAGAAATTAAGAAAAAGTCAAAAAAGGAAAGCGTCAAAAACTCTGTATACAAAAGGTTTTCAGCTCACCTCGCATTAGATCTTCCCGATTTACCCGACTTCAGCGGCGTAATGCGCGATACTACTCAACGAGTGGAAACTGCTATAGCAGCAGGACGTCCTGATGCGATACCTTCACAATCCAATTCGAACGAACTTCAAAGATCACACACTACTTTACATTAAAAGAATTCAATATTATTCCTAATTTTATTATTTTGTTTTGTGTATAATAATAATTTACATTATCTCATTAGTATACGCCATGCATGTAAATACAAAATATGATTTAAAAATCACAAAAACAAATTGATGTAAAAAACAACTTTCATCAATTTCATTTAAGCATGTAGTCATACAATTAATATGTAAATTCCATCAGATTTTATTCACAAAAATAATCAGAATAATTATATATATGTACATATATATTTCTTTGCGTAGGTAAACGCGATAAAACTAAATTAATTCTTAATCGTATCATTTCATTATTTATTAATATTTTTACTGTTTAATTTATATTTGGTCATATCAAAACGAAATATATTTGACTTTATATTAAAAATTAAATTCGTCTTGTACTTGATCTAAACAATCTAATTAAAAAAAAAAAAAATCGGTTTAGCCTAGTTCTTTGCCATCATCGATAATATAATCGATATATTATCTATCGAATGGAATATTTATACTCATCTTTAGTCAAAAAATAATTACAATGCGATATTTGTCCTATCAGCAACGTCAGTGCAAATTAATATTTCGTGCATTACATCGTGGAGTTGCAAGTACGTAAGTTCTATGAAAAGTTTATAATAATATTGAAAGCCTTTTCCTTTTTATTTCTTACACAATGGACTTTTAGATAAACCACAAAATTTAAAGGCCGGCATGTCAGAACAAAATCAAACTTTGAAATCAATAAGCGAAAAATTTCTGTATCCTGTTGTTCGCAAGGATGTGACAATTCAAGATGACTTTCATGGTATAAAAGTACCAGATGTTTACCGTTGGCTTGAGGATCCTGATTCCGTAGAAACCCAAAATTATGTTGATGCTCAAAATAACATAAGCCAACCGTTTCTGGAGCATTGTGAAGAATGGAAAAAAATCAACGAAAAACTCACAAAGCTGTGGAATTATCCAAAATACGGATGTCCCATGCAATATGGCAACTATTATTACTTTTTTATGAATACTGGTTTACAAAATCAAAGGTAATTGCATATTTATAAAGTAAATAAATTTGGTTATATAGATTGCTGTAATTGCATATAGTAAATTACGGCAAGTCAAGTAATTAACGGTGTGTGTATAAAATGTACACTCTTGAACAAAGATTAATTTTATGTATTATTACAGCGTTATGTATCAACAAAGTTCTTTAAATTGTGAAAGTAAAGTATTTCTGGACCCCAACAAGCTCTCTGACGATGGAACGGTAGCATTGTCTCAGAAATCTTTCTCAGATGATGGTAAATTTATGGCCTATGGACTTAGTGAAAGTGGCTCAGATTGGATTAAAATTCGCATACGAAATGTCGAAACTGGTAAGGATTTCGACGAATTACTCGAGAAGGTGAAATTCTCCGAGATTTCATGGACAAAGAATAATAAAGGTTTCTTTTACGGAGTATGTAGATAAAATAACCATGGTGTTTTTTCCACTAACAAATTTTATCTCTATTTTATATCAGATGTATCCTGACCAGCACGGTAAAACGGATGGTTCAGAGACTAAACAAAATGAAAACCAGAAACTATATTATCATCGCATAGGAGAAAGTCAAGACAAGGATGTGTTGGTCGTTCAAATTCCTAATGAACCGTCATGGCGTTTGTATGACAGATTACTAAGAATTAATATTCTTACTAATATTATTTATTACTAATTGAATAATTTTTTCTTTTTCAGTCAATCTGTAGTTTCTGACTGTGGAAATTATTTGATCCTGGCCATTGTTAAGGATTGCCGCGACAATATTATTTACTATGCTGATCTAAAACCTGATGAAGAAATAAAATCTGAACTAAATGTTAAAGTTATTGTAGAGAAGTTTGAATCGGATTACGATGTAAATACTTTTGAATATCCAGAAAATTAAGCAACCTCTTAACCAATTTCATTACCATTACAGTATATTACTAACATTGGTTCAAAAGTTTATTTTCGTACAAATAAGGATGCACCAAATTATCGTATAATTATAATTGATTTTGAAAATCCGTCTGAAGAGAATTGGGAAACTCTTATTCCGGTAAGAAATATATACAAATATACAAATAAGACATCTAAATATTATAATTTTAAGGAACACGAAAAAGATGTTTTGGACTGGGCTAAATGCGTTAATGAGGATAAAATTCTACTTTGTTATATACGAGATGTTAAAGTATGTTTGTAGCATCAGAAAGAGTACACATTTTTATTTAAAATGTATTTTAGACTATTTTGCAAGCAAACTCGCTGGAAACGGGTAATCTAGTACGTAAATTCGATTTGGATATTGGTACTATCGTTGGAACATCTGGAAAAAAAAAATATTCCGAGATTTTTTACAATTTCTCATCATTTTTAAATCCTGGAACAATTTATCATTATGATTTCAAAACTCCAGATCAACCCCCAAAAGTTTTTCGGGACATTAAACTCAACTTGGATGGATTTAGACGTGAAGATTATGCAGTTGAGCAAATTTTTTATTCTAGCAAAGATGGAACCGAAGTGCCCATGTTTATTATAAAAAAGAAAAAAGATGCTGAGAAGCCACGACCATGCTTACTTTACGGATATGGAGGATTCAATATAAGCATGCTACCCACTTTTAGCCTTACAGGGTAAGTGCATGTTTCTTAAAGTAATGATTCAGCACATACCTTATAAAAAAAAATCAGGCTAATGTTTGTAGATTCATTCGATGGAGTCTTGGCTTATCCTAATATACGTGGTGGTGGCGAGTACGGCGAAAAGTGGCATAACGGAGGTCGATTGCTCAATAAGCAAAATGTTTTCGACGACTTCCAATGTGCTGCCCAATATTTGATCGAAAATAAACTTACAAGTAAAGATCGACTGGCCATTCAAGGAGGCTCTAATGGAGGTCTCTTAGTCGGAGCTTGTATTAACCAACGTCCAGATTTGTTTGGTGCAGCTGTAGCTCAAGTTGGGTGAGTATTACAGTCGATTGAATACAAGTTGTTCAAACAATATTTTAATAATACTTTATCTCGTCAGTGTTATGGATATGTTACGATTCCACAAATTTACGATTGGTCATGCTTGGTGCTCTGATTATGGAAATCCTTCAGAAAAAGAGCATTTCACGAACTTATTAAAGTTCTCGCCATTGCATAATGTTCAAACTCCAGAAAATGCATCAGAAGAATATCCATCCACACTGATTTTAACTGCTGACCATGATGATCGTGTCAGTCCATTGCATTCGTTGAAGTTTGCTGCTGCTTTGCAGGACGCTGTCCGCGATTCGAAAGCTCAAAAAAATCCATTACTTTTGCGAGTATACAAGAAGGCTGGTCATGGCGCTGGTAAACCAACATCCAAGAGAATTGAAGAAGCCACTGATATTCTTACTTTTATGTTCAAGAGCCTTAACGTAGACGTTATAAATTTATAATGTATGTATATAATTCTACAATTTCAATATTTGATTGCCTATGAAAATAGTGCGCATAAATCATGTACCCTACATTAAATTGTTGCATTTGCCTTCAAATAAAAATTATAGCAGATTTATTCTTAAATATTTGTATTTACTATTTTGACAATTTGAGCAACCAAGCTATATCGCGTTAGACTTTAGAATTACCTAAAGTATAAACATAAATACATTCTCTGTAAATCCAGGCGAAAATTACGGATATATATATTACATTTTAAATTGAAACACAAATAAAACAAGTTATAGTCGATATGCTCGACTATACAATACTCGGTGCCCACAGTTATATTATATATTTATTTATTATTTAATCGAGGCAAAATGGAGGCGTAGGGGACGTGGCAAAAATCCAAAATAAAATTGATCTGCCTGCAAACACTACAAGCACTTTTCAAAATTAAGTCCCTAGCTCTTATAGTCTCCGAGATCTGTGTGTTCATACGGACGCACAAACGGACATGGTCCAATCGACTCGGCTGTTGATCCTGAGTCAGAATATATATACTTTATGGGGTCGGCCACGCCTCCTTATGGGTGTTACATACATTTGCTGCTGTCACGAACCCAATATACTCTTGGTACCCATTGGGCACCGAGTATAAAAACAAAGTACACAAATTTGGATTATTAGAATAAATCAATTTTTATTGATTTAAATACATTATTAAATGTAAAATGCTCCGTCCAACTACTTTTCTTCTGGTTTGCTGAAGACAAAAGTCAAGTTACATTTGCCGCAGTAGTGACGATCTTCGTGAGCAGCCATGAAGACTCCCGCACCACAGTTCTCTCCGGGACACTCACGTCTCAAACGATGGATCTTACCATTTTCGTCAACCTGTAAACAATCAAAGAGAAAATTGTAAATAAAGATTTGACTTGATTAAATTTGACCGAACTCTTCCAAAGCCCTAACAGTTAAGTCAATAAGCTCAAGACCAAGACTCAAGAATTCCAAGAACAGACCAAATTTAGTCGGTTGCATTATTCTAGATATTGATGAAGTGTACCTTGTAGTATTTTAGGACAGCTAACTTGACCTTCTTCCTCTTGTGCTTAATTTTCTTGGGGGTAGAGTAATTCTTCTTCTTGCGTTTCTTGGCACCACCACGGAGGCGGAGCACCAAATGCAAAGTTGATTCCTTCTGAATGTTGTAATCTGAAAGAGTGCGGCCATCCTCCAATTGCTTGCCAGCAAAGATCAAACGCTGCTGATCTGGAGGAATTCCTTCTTTGTCCTGAATCTTGGCTTTGACATTTTCAATGGTATCCGACGGTTCGACCTCAAGAGTGATGGTCTTACCCGTCAAGGTTTTGACAAAGATCTGCATCGTAAACTTCCTTAGCCAACTAAAAAAAATTGTAGAGAAACAGAAAAATGAATTAGTATTTCTTATCATTATAAACACAACAATCACCATTAACATGCAATAATACAATTAAAACTCGGAGGCATCTTTGTTTAATAAATTTTTATTGTTTGTACAGGGATTCAAATTATTCTTATTAATTAAGCACTTAAAATTAAACAAGCAGCACGGCATTAATAACTCCATCGTTTTCAGGATTGTTTGTAACCTGTGCGTATTTACCCCATACAACCTTTCCAGTTTGCGTCACTAAGCCCAACTCAGAGATATTCACTTCTATTACTGTACCCTTTGTGATGACACCTAACGACGTAAACATTGGCGAGCTGGGATTCTTTTTAACTCCAATGATTGGTAAATGGAAAGTAGCTTTCAATTCTGGATGCGTTACATGTGCTTTCTTCATGCGCAGCGCCATTGGCCGAATGAATCGTTCAAATTTTGGAGGTTTACGAGTAAAGTTTTCACCAACAAATGTAACTTTGGTTACCATTCTCTTCCAGGCCTTACGCTTTGTCTTTCCAGTCTTGAGAACTTTGAAAACTTCTGCATCAGACTGTGCACGAACTTTAGGTATCGGTACATCCCATTTGCCTGCCTTTTCCTTCCTCTTTTGTTTTATCATATTAGATAAAACCTTTGCACTCGACTGAATGCCTCTGTCAAGCAAGTAATGTGGAAGGGCTCCATCCTCAACCTTTTCCTCTTGTTTTTTAACTTTCTTCTCTTCGTGTGCTTGAATTTTTTTTTTAATTTGAATCTTTTCATTACGTCGCTCCTTATTAAACAATTTGGCTTTAATACCACGCAACTTGCGTGCTTTACGTGCACGTTCTTTTGGAAGACGGGCTTCCTTTTTGCGTTTACGCTCTTCGTAGTCAAGTCGCCTACCGTACAATTTACGGTGGCGTTCCATATACTCATTTTGCGGCATGGTAGTGTGTTCCTTTCGCAGACCTGAAATAAAACATAAATTAACAATTTACAGTTAGAAAAATATGTTCACTGTGAATTTTCAAAACATCATATGTATGTACGTACAAAGTCAATACATTTTTCTTATACACACATATTTTGATTATCCACTAGTGACATATTGATCGTAATCAACTCACCTTTATTTATTTATTTCAACACTAAGTTGTTTTTACAATATATCAATTGCAAGTGCATACAGAAGTCACAATTGACTGCAACTACTTAAATAAAAATATACATTCATACATACATACACGTACTTTTAACACCAATCTCCGAAATTGTAATTTAATCTTACAAGTAACAAACAAATTCGTATCCACTTATAATTAAAATATAGTTCAGCCTACTTTTAAATTTTATTTGCATATATTGCTATACAATATACAAAAAAAAAATTCACCCACCTTAGTCTGGCAAAAGTACGATAGGAAAGAGAGTAGCACACGCGGTTCTGACAGGAAATAGACCTAGCACCATATTCAGAGTTGCTAGGAAAAAAAAAATTCGATAGCAACCATTAAATATTTAGTACTTAATTGGAATATTGGAATGAAACAAAAAATATGTTTTCTAAATTAAAGAATTCCCAAACAAAATTATGGGATCTGTGACAGAGTAAATTCAATTAATATTATGTTGTCATATATAACCCTTCATCCTTTTGTCTTTTGCGGTTATGTAAAAACGGGTACAGAGCTCGTAACGAGATATATTATATATCATGTTTCAAATGCATACACTTAGATTTATACATATTTGATGTACTAAATACTGAGATACTGAGAATTAACAATTAAAAAGTACATTACATAATATTTCAAAAGTCATTATATTGTCATACTTTTTTGGTACTACCTGTAATTTTATTACCGGCATAACTATCAGAGCATTTCAATGCACCAGCAGACTACTCAACTAATCATTGATGTGTCTGAGGCTGTACTGCCAACACTACTGGACATGAAAATACTATATTGTTAAAAACGGCAACAAGTTAATATCGCTAAAAAAAAAAGTAGAATATAATATTATTATCAAAGCATTTATATCATCAAGCAACAATTTGTACTTGAAATAACCAATATCCTTGTCATCTTGAAATTTCGATCCGGACAACAATCCCAAGTGATCAATCGGGCTAATCGATGAATGTGTAGGAATATAATAATTTAATGCTGCCTCTTGTTGATATATTTTTCTTAAGACAGATGCAACAAAAGGTATTTTATTTGTCTGTCTAAAAGTAGAGCCTAATCATTTATGTCTGCCGATCTTTACATGTGCGTGCAAATTACTGAGCTGTGCTTTAATTGAATATTGTAATTTAAAAAATCGTTTGCTGTCTCTAAAGACCCCAGTCTTTAAATGCTGGGTCTTTTATCCTTGCTTGACGTGGTATTTGCTTATTTTATTGTTTTTTCACATGTAAGTAGTAACCCTCCCGAATCGCGATTGAATCAATAATTGTGAATTACTTTATAATGATGATATATGTTTCATAATTAAAAACAATGACAAATACTGTTCTTTTGATGTTTTTTTTGCATATAATTTTTTTTTACTTATCTATCTAATTGATAATAAGTAAATTTTATGGGGGTTATTTACAGAGGGTTTTACATTTATGGGGAATATTTACAAGAGAGTATTTACAGGGGAGTAAGGGTCACCACTCGCTGGGTGGCCTAAAGGGCAGGTCAAGAGGGTGGTGTCTATTAAGACGTCTGACGTGGAGGCTGTTGTCGAGCAGGTTGATCGCGAACTGGTTACAGTGTGTGTCAAGTCTTTGCACGTATTTGGTGCTGAATTTGGTAATCTCTGCAGATACCTTTGGCATTCGTAAGTCATTGTGGAGAGTGTGATTCCTGACGTAGAATGGGGCATTGGTGATAAAACGCAAGGTTTTGTTTTGGAACCTTTGTAAGATTTCAATGTTGGAGTTCGATGCTGTTCCCCAGAGTTGGATCCCGTAGGTCCAGACAGGTTTGAGGATGGCTTTGTACAAAAGAACTTTGTTTGCAAGGCTCAGTTGAGATTTGTGTTCAAGTAGCCATCTCATTTGTCTGGATTTTAGGCTGAGCTGCTTCCTCTTAGCCTGGATGTGTGCTGACCAAGTGAGCCGTCTGTCCATGGTAAGGCCAAGGTATTTGACTGCCTTTTCTGTTGGTAGGCTGTTGCCGTTTAAATGAACCGGTGGACATGCTTTAGGCCTTGTGGCAAAAGAAATATAAGATGATTTTGACTCATTGACTACGATGTCCCACCTTTTTAGCCAGGGTTCAAATAGAGACAGCTGCGCTTGAAGGATGACTGAGGCTTCAGCATAGTTTTGAGATGTTGCCAAGAAAACTGTGTCATCAGCGTAGGTGGCAATAGTGACGTCGTCTCTCTGCATGGTCGGGAGGTCAGCTGTGAACAGCGTGTAGAGGACTGGCCCCAGCACGCTACCCTGAGGTACTCCAGCGTTAATTTGGATATCCGACTTGGTCCAGTTGCATCTTTCATAGAATAAACTTCTGAGCAGGTAGGACTTTAGTGTCAGGTAGTATTTTTTGCATATAATTAGAAAGAAATTTAAGTGTGGCATCATAAAGTTTAAAAATACATAATATGATTTTGAAAACAATTTTACTAATTTTACTAATAAAATACCTATAAATCCTTCTGACCGCATTTTCACAATATTTCCCGCATTAGACAATTAAAAAACGTTAGTGGGCTTAATTGGTAAAGAACGCCCCAGACGATAGTGTGGATGCAAATCATTCATCCTTAAGCTCTTTTTATTGTTTGGTGTCAAACAAGCTGAGGCGGCTGCGTTCACGATTGTTTGAAGTATGCATGTTCTGTATTGTAGCATGCGCACATATCAAATACATACTATATTTGATAAACACATTGCAACACTTTTTTGCAATGTTTATTTGAACCCAAGAACCAAGCATATTGTCAGCATGTTTCATACAACCAACGGGTCAGTAAACTTTCGCGCTCACGTTGTACCCAACGCTGAACATATATATATATATATATATATATATATATATATCAGGCGGGGCCGGTGCTGGCTGCACTGGCTGTACTGGTTTTCCTCGTTGTTTTGGCTGTCAGGCTGTTGTCCTTTATTGGGGCACACTTGCACAGTGCGTCCCTTCGCTCGACAGGAGCGTTTCCTTTCGTTGATGTATTTCCATCGGTGGCGCAAGTAACGGGCTGCCAATCGCACTTGTTGCGTTGTTGCTGCTGTTGTTGTTGTTGTTGCTGTTGTTATTGTTGATGTAGCTGTGGTTGTTGCTGCTACGGCATGTTTTGTCAATGCAAATTGGGATTTCACAGTGATTAGTTTTTAGTTTTTATACTCGGCACCCATTGTATATTGGGTTAGTGACAGCAGCAAATGTATGTAACACCCATAAAGCAGCTAAAGCTATATAATAATTATACATAAGAAGCCGCTTTAGCTGCTTTATGGGTGTTACATACATTTGCTGCTGTCACTAACCCAATATACAATGGGTACCGAGTATAAAAACTAAAAACTAATCACTGTGAAATCCCAATTTGCATTGACAAAACATGCCGTGGCAGCAACAACCACAGCTACATCAACAATAACAACAGCAACAACAACAACAACAGCAGCAACAACGCAACAAGTGCGATTGGCAGTCCGTTACTTGCGCCACCGATGGAAATACATCAACGAAAGGAAACGCTCCTGTCGAGCGAAGGGACGCACTGTGCAAGTGTGCCCCAATAAAGGACAACAGCCTGACAGCCAAAACAACGAGGAAAACCAGTACAGCCAGTGCAGCCAGCACCGGCCCCGCCTGACGCATCAAGTCAGGCCCAAAACTAGAGAAACATAGATTAACATTTGCACTGCGTTGCATAATTTTTTTTATTTACATGTAACAACCATTCTAAAAACCAGGCAGTTTCCAACTGCGTGTTTCATTTTTTTTTCCAAGGTAAGGAAACCTGTAATTTTTTTTTTTCAAAAAAAAAAAACTAAAAAAAAGAGAAACAAAAAAAAACAAATAAGAAAGTTATAGTCGAGTGTGCTCGACTATATAATACTCGGTGCCCAAAGTTATATTATATATTTATTTAGATCGTGCTGCGCACTCGCCATTTTTAAGTTAATTTAAAAAAAAAATAAAATCGCCTCGAGAATCGAACCGCTGACCTCTTGCACGCGAGTTCAACCCTCTAACCACTGAGCCACACTCTTTTCAGGTGTGAGAAACACTGAGTAAAGGTTGCCGTGTGTGGGGTGAGAACAGCAAGCAAGCGTACGCTATAGAGACGCCTCTCAACTTTTGGAATTTGAAATGTGTATAACTTCCATGTTTATAATCCGATCTGCACCAAACGTACACAACGTCCAGATAAACATATTCAAACTTTGTACCAAAATTCAGTCCTGTTGCTTGGCTGGGTGTGCTCAAAATCGATTTGTGGTGGCGAAGGGGGGTGTGGCAAAAATCCAAAATAAACTTGATCTGCAAACACTACAAACACTTTGAAAATTAAATCTCTAGCTCTTATAGTCTCCGAGACTTGTGTGTTCATACGGACGTACAAACGGACAGACGGACATGCTCCAATCGACTCGGCTGTTGATCCTGAGTCTGAATATATATACTTTATCCGCCACGCCTCCTTATGGGTGTTGCATACATTTGCTACTGTCACTAACCGAGTATAATTATTCATACAATTTTTTTTTATAATAAAAAAAAAACAAAAAAAAAATGGAAAATAGAAAGAAATACAAAAAAATAATAATTACAAATATACAATAAGAATATATGAAAGAGTTAAATGTGTAATTAATACACTAATTTATCAATAAAAAAATTACCAAACTCTGCATGATTTAAAAAAAAATTTCTTCTTTTTATTGAAACAAAACTCTAAATGAAAAAAATTTTGATTTTATAATTAACAACAAAAACAAATTTTAAATGATTTAAAAGAAAAGAGATAGAAATAAAAATTAAGAGAATAGAATAAGAATAGAGACATACCTACAGGAGATCCACAATAATGGCCCTGACTTCATAATTCGTGCATTGAGTATTCTGCACAATAACAAAAATTATATATCCATATATGAATTCGAAAATAAATATATGGAAAAATATAATACAATGTTAAGTCTCTATTTTAGTAACATAATGAAAGGCACGATTTTAAATACATATGTTACAATAAAAGAAGTAATTAAAGACCATTCAAAATTGGGCAAATGTTCAATTAAAATGGTTAAACACCATATTTAAATAACTATGGAATGGTGTGAATTAGCTAGACAAATAAACTATTTCAAAGATAAATTTAAAAAATCCTATAAGTGTATTAATAAAAACACACCTATAATTCACCATATAATAATATAGTTCAACTCTTTCTAACCAAAGAGAAAAGGCTCACAGAGCAACATACAAATCAATGTCAGAAGGTAATAAAATCATTGGGGATAAGATTATTACATATTAGCAAAAGGCATAATATTAACATAAACATCCCAAATGATTTGAAACTAATGGCAACTTTTGATTCAGATCAGTTAGAAGACTTGAATGAATCAAAGCCAACCCTAATTAATGACCTTGATATTGAAGCCGACAGCGACATAGAGCCCCAAGGGTTATCAGAACCAAACATGGCAAACCAAGTGGCCATAGGCCGTGAATATGTAAGACAAATATCGTCTACAATTCCAGAATTCGAAGGTAAAAAACTATCACTGGCTAGATTTCAAACGGCAATAAGACGGTACAAAAGGTACGCAAGAAGACTTGGCCGTAGAAGTCATTAAATCAAAGATAATTGCCCCAATTTTGTACAAAGTACAACACGAAACATCCATTACTGGTATTATAGCTAAACTAAATACCAATATCAAAGGCGAGACAAACGTTATCAAAGCAAAACTGCTGAATATAAAGAAGAAAGGCAAATCAGCTTCACAGTATACTGCTGAACTTACAAGTTTGCGTAAGCGACTTGAAGCAGCCTATATTGACGATGGCCTAGACTATGATAATGCGGAAAAGTTCGCAACTACAGAAACAATATCAGCCATGTCCAAAAATTGCGAATATGAAAAGCTTTGCATAATATTAGAAGCCGGTAATTTCAATAATTTTAATGATGCTATGGGTAAATATATCCAATGTAGCACTGGGATGACCGGAAGGTCAAGTACAATATTGTACTATAAAGGAAGAAGAGGCTACAATAGAAACACAAGAGGTAGAGGCAATGGCCGTGGTACCGGCGGCGGCTACCGAAACAATAATTACAATAATAATAATAACGGTAACCAAAATAATTATAACCATACAGGCCGAAGAAATAGAAATAACAATTCCTATAGAGGCCAAAATAATAATAATAGAAACAATGTAAGAGTAACCCAAAATCGGAAAACTCCCAGAACCCCTTAGATGTTCAGCAATAAACCACAATGTTCATACCATCAATCATAGTTTAAATATATTTGCAATTTTTTTCATTATAGAAACTAATAAAAAATTACATTTTTATTAGATACTGTTGCAGACATATCAATATTAAAAGAAAATTCTGATATCTGATAACAAAAAATAATATTCAAGGCATAGGCCAAGACCTCATACAGTCAAAATGTCTATGCCCTATGGAAATACAAACAGTCAAATATATAATACCACACGATTTTCATATAGTAGATTTGCATTTGCATACCATGCGATGCAAAAAATAGGCATTGATTTCATTAAGAAATGAGACCAAATAATTTGAAATTTCCAATTTATGTTCCAATAGGCATTGATTTCATTAAGAAATGAGACCAAATAATTTGAAATTTCCAATTTATGTTCCAATAACATACGGTAATAATACATTCTGGTAATAATATGATTTTATTACCTTCTGACATTGATTTGTATGTTGCTCTGCAAGCCTTTTCTCTTTGGTTAGAAAGAGTTGAACTATATTATTATATGGTGAATTATAGGTGTGTTTTTATTAATACACTTATAGGATTTTTTAAATTTATCTTTGAAATAGTTTATTTGTCTAGCTAATTCACACCATTCCATAGTTATTTAAATATGGTGTTTAACCATTTTAATTGAACATTTGCCCAATTTTGATTGGTCTTTAATTACTTCTTTTATTGTAACATATGATAGCATATTTAAAATTGTGCCTTTTATTATGTTACTGAAATAGGGCAAGGGGCTTAACATTGTATTATATTTTTCCGTATATTTATTTTCGAGTTCATATATGGATATATATTTCTTGTTATTGTGC